>JXTC01000056.1:115025-139878 GCA_002914845.1 Trema orientale | reverse complement strand
ATACCAATTATGCACAAATTCAAATAGAAAAATGTCATTTTATTAATTCAGCAAATATCTAAAATATACATGCTTTTAGGGCATAAACCCTAACAGTGACAACATGTGCACTGATAGAGTAACTTTTACCCATCACCTTTTTACTTGTATGAATATGATATGTTTTCACCTCACCAAGTTCGATGTCCCGCGGGGAATTTCGCGCTAGTATATAAAATGTCCTCTTCTCCTATCAATATAAAAACAATGGCTGGTTTTACACCTAGTTAATAAACGGTTATTTTATAATTTTATTTTAATAAATGGATGTTTTTGGTTGATCTATTTTCAAAAAAATAAAATAATTTTATACAAGATAAATTAATTTTTTAAAAGTAAATCAATTTTACAAAATAAATATGGGCCATAATCTAGTTGCTATTTTTTTTTTTACCAATTCATAAACTTTTTTTTAACCATTGGATCATTATTTAACGGCTATCATGATTTGTGTAGTTGAAAAAAATAATAATAAAAATAAATATACATTATTTAATACTTTTCTGTGTTTACTTTTTACTATAAAAAAACGTACATGATGAATTTTAATTAGGCAAAATAATACCTATCGGTAGGTAGGAAAAAAATACACACTGAATTGATGCCCAATAAATATTTATTAAATATAAAAAATTGTCATTTTTCAAATAAGATACAAAATGCGGCTGTTATTTAACAATGTTTAAAAATGACTATTTTTCTAACGGTGATCCAAAATTCGGCCATTCAGCTTAAAAGTCCTAAGAAATATTATCACCTTATAATCGGTCTCTGTAAGGTACATTAATTAATTGAAAGTCTAAAATATTCTTGAAGATAAAGTCTAAAATATCCAAAAGCCTCCTAATCAAATCAAGTAAAACTAAAAGCATCCGCTTAAAATAAAAAATTTATGCTAACAGGGAAAAAAAGAAACATTTTTGTAAGTAAAAGTAATTTTCAAGCAAGAAACAAAATGTTCTCTTTTTAATTAAGAAGGTATGCGCCATATTGAAGTGAACTGGAGAGTAACCCGAAATATATTTGGGGTTAATGGCACTATTGGTCCCCAACTTATTACCATTTTGGCATATTGGTCCTCAATCTTTTTTTGTAGCATTTAAGTACTAAACGTTTCTATTTTTGACACCATTGGTCATTTTGTCATATTCCTTCCAAGATTCCGTTAAAATTCATTTGAATGAGACAAATTTTGCACTATTGATCTCGATTTTTTAATTGTTTAATAATTTGGTCCCTATTTTTTTGTACTCATATTTTTTATTAACAATATTGTATCTACTAATCTTTCGGAAAGTTAAAATTCTAAAAAATTAATTTTTTAAAAGATTGACAAATGCAATAACATAAAGAAATGAACATTTAATGGAAAACTATAAAACTTTTCAGGCTTATTTGCTGCAAATAGTTAATTAATTTTTTAGAATAACTATTCATAATTACATGAACATTTAATGGATATAGTAAATTTTCAGTCAAATTTGACTAGTATAAAAGCATGTAAAAAAAATTTTTTGTTTTAAAAATAGTAATAATTAATGGAAAATTATAAAACTTTTCAGGCTTATTTGCTGCTAATAGTTAATTAATTTTTTAAAATAATCATTCATAATTATACGAACATTTAATGGATATAGTAAATTTTTAGTCAAATTTGATTAGTATAAAAGTGTGTATGTGAAATTTTTTTTTTTTTAAAAATGATAAGATAATTATTTTTTTGTTCATAAAGTTACTATAATTTGACATGAACTAAGGTTTATTAGTATAATTTTTTTACTTTTTTGAATTTATTTTTTAAATAAACTTTTTGTTTTATATCCGTCTTTGAATTTTAATTTTCCGAAAATTGGCAGATGCAATATTGTTAATCGGAAATATGAGTACAAAAAAATAAGGACCAAATTATTAAACAATTGAAAATCGAGTCAATGGTATAAAATTTCTCTCATTCAAATGAATTTTAATAGAATTTTAGATGGAATATGCCAAAAGGACTAATAGTGCCAAAAAGAAAAACATTTAGAACTTAAATGCCACAAAAAAAAAAATTGAGGACTAATATGCCAAAATGATAATAGGTTAGGGATCAATAGTGACATTAATCCATATTTGTCCTAATTTTAGTATTTTGACACTCTAACATCGGCAACTATTTTGTATAGGAGATGGGGTCTAGTAGTCAAAATATTTAAATTAAATAAAAACGAATATTCAAAGAAAGAAAAATCAGAGCTAAAGAAAACTGTCGGACAAAGTGTCTTTATACTTATCTATTATACATATCGATCCCTTGAATCACACTTTATAGTCGATCTTTTTGAGCGCCGTGCACAACAAGGAACTCTGTAGAGTCAAATCCAACATGAAGAAATTATATGTGAACTATTTCTAAGTGATTCATATATTTAAGATATATATATATATTATATTATTGTTTTACTTAGTCTTAGTGATGTTTCAATACATATATGGCCTTGTTTGGTGGGCCAAATTAAGGTTTGGGACTGGACACCTTTGTCCTTTGTCTAGTCTCATATTTGGACTTAAGGGGGATTGGACAAAAGAATCCGTCCCCCTCTTTTAGTCCCCTTCCCATGGGACTAGATGTTGGGTTAATTTAGTCCTCAAGCCCAAGCACATGTTTTGTTTTTGTTTTTTTTTTTTCTTTCTTTCTTTAATAATTTTTTTAATTAATATAAATATTAATTAAATTTTTATTTTTATTTTTTAACTAAAAAATATACTTTATTTTTATCTAAAAGATATATTTTATTTTTACATACCTATTTTTCATAAAATAAATTAAAATCATATTATTTTATTTAAACATCATTTAAATTTATCTTTGCTATTTTTAGAATTATTTATTTATTTATTTATAAATAAAATATAATTAGAATTACATTAAAAAAATTGTTATATTTACTTTATTTTAGTCCTGTATTGTACTAAACACAGTATAGTACTAAATAGCACTATCTACTCCAATCCAATCCAATCTAATCTCATTTAATAGTCCAATCCTGTCCAATCCAAGTGTCAAACGAACCGTTTTAAGGGATCTAGCCTAAAAAGAATTGATCTCCACGGCTTCTCGTCTTTTGCATATTATGGCACTAAATTTCTTGCCGTACAATATGCTCCTTTTTTATATAGTAGCGAACTAAGACTTTTACAGCTACATAGTACAAAAGTAAGTACCAAAAATACGTGATAATTTCCCAATTTTACGTCTCAAGACAAGATTATCAAATTAAGTACTGTTATTATTCAATATGAGTTTGTAGGCTGCCCTTTTATAGTGGGTTTTGGATGCTTATACCTATTTTCAAAAAATATTACTAAATTTACAATATTTCAAAAATAATAAAAATTCCGTACGATCTTTTTATGGTACTTTTCTAAATACTTTGGAAGCTAGAAAACGTGATGGCATTTTAGTAAATAAGTCTTTTTTTTTTTTTTTTACAGGAAAATACAAAGGTTTCTTGGAAACTAGTTTAGTTTCCTTTAGCCGAATGTCCTGTACGTAAGTAAATCACAGGAAAGCACAAAGGTTTCCTAGAAACTAGTTTGGTTTTCTTTAGCCGAATGTCCTGTACGTAAATAAATCACATGAAACCACAAATATTTCCTAGAAACTATTGTGGTTTCTTTTTTTACAGAATATCCTGTAGCTAAATAAATCACAGGAAACTACAAGGATTTCCTGAAAATCATCGTGTTTCCTTTTAGCAGAATGCCATGTAGCTAAGTAAATCACAGGAAACTATAAAAGTTTCCTAGAAACCATTGTGGTTTCTTTTTCAAATCACAGGAAACAATGAACCTGAAAACTATTGTGATTTCCTTTTTACAGAATACCTTGTAGCAAGAATTGGGTGAGGCATTGAACAAGAATGCTGAAGAATATGATCAAGTTCTCAAATTAAGTAATTATATTTTTGAAGTAAAAGCAACAGAAATATATATTGGCTTTTGGATTCTGGCATCTAGTTTCCAATAACTAAATTAGTTTCTAGTGATCAATAATTGAATTAACCAAATAGTTCTATTGTTTATGATAGATATTAATTTAGTTTTCAGTTTTTATTAACTAAATAATTATGATATTTATGGTGGAAACCAATATGATTGTTGGTTTTTAGTAACCAATTTGATTTCTAGTTTCCAAAAATCAATTAGTTTATGGTTTCTAATAATAAAATGGTAATTAGTTTTAAGAGTGATCAGCTATAAGTAGACTAGTAGGAAAAAAAATAAGAAAAAATAGAAATTCTAAAACGCTATTTGATCTTTCTTAGCAAGAATTTGTTATTTTTCTAAGAAAAAGAGTACAAAAATAAGTAAAAGTTTGGACATAGTATTTTTGGTATTATTTATCAAAATAGTATTTTTGGTATTATTTATCAAAAGGTAATACTAAGTGTTTTTTTTTTCCTTTTATAGTGGCGTACTGGATCGACTTTCTATTGAAATTAGAAAATGAGATGATTAAAATTTTAATCTTTATATTTTGAGTATATTCATAGATTAACGTTGTATTATCAATTCCTTTCTTAAAAAAAAATAAATAGATAACAGTGTTTTATCAATTAAGACAAATTATAACATTGTATTTATAAATACGATAAAAAAGATATAACCAGTTGTACAAAAATTTGTTACTAAAAGTGAAAATCCTTGAAACTAAAAGAATGTCACCAAAAAAAATAAAAATTAAAAAGAAAATTAAAAAAAATGTGCTTTTTACAAAATTTCAGACTCTCGAAAGAATTGAAAATCATATTGAATTATTTGAAAAATTCTCGGATTAATTTAGAAAAATATCTGTCTCTAAATTTTCTTTTGAGAATTACCACTTTTTCTTCAAAATTGTGTCGAGAACCTGACCTTAGGTAATTTAACCAGTTGTCTCAAGTATCTTATTAATTAGTTAAAAGTGGTGCTTTTCTAAATATTTTGAAAAATGGCCTTTTTCTAAATAAAGCTAGGATTTTTCAAACAATTTTAAATTCTGAAAATTTTCAATTTCTTTATGAAAATTTACCATATAAAATCAAGTTTCCTCAAAAAAAAAAATTGTCATGATTATTTATTCATTACTGAACAACAATCCATATCACTTATTCCACGTCTCATTCCATGTTGTAACTAAAGATTTGAGCTACCTAGAAAACTCCAGACCCAAAGTCCCATGAAATTGAAAAGGATTTTTTAGCCATATAGCCGAATTTTGGATCATAGTTTGCAAAGTAATTTTTTTCCAAATATTGTTAAAAAATGAACGAATATTAAAAATTATTTACAAAATAACTGTTTTCATATTTAGTATATCAAAGTATATTGATTTATTTTTTGAAACCCAATTTAATTTTTAAAAATATTATTTGTTTTATTAAAAGTTGATTTGCTTTTAAAAAGTAGATCAATTAAAAAATGTCATTTATTAAAATAAAATTATAAAACAGTTATTTATTAAATAGGTGTAAAAAAAGGGTAATTTTTTAATCTCATCTTTAAAAAAAAAAGTCATGCCTTATAAATACTCAATTGGAAAATCCAAGATAGGCTGAAATTTTTTTTATAATCCCAAATTTATTTAGAACAATATCACTTTTTAAATATTTATTTATAAAATACCTTTTTTAAAAATACTTAGAAGAATATCCTTTTTCTTTCAAAATTGATATTTTTCAGAGGTACTCCATGTAACTAGTCAGGCTACTTTGGATATTTCGGTAAGGACATATTTCTGCATTACCTTAAAATTAATAGATAAATTTGAAATTATAATTCATTATTAAGGATATTTAAAGAAATTGGCGTGATGATAAAGGAAAAAAAATTGTAGATGGTGAATCCTACAATTATTTGAGCGAGAGGCCAATGGTCATCACGAAATTTGCAACAGGAATTCCTAAGGATGCTAGGGGTATCTATAAAAAAAAGATACTCTTACGCTCAAGTCAGTAATGATCTCAAATAATAAGAATCCACATATATTTATAGGAAAGATATTTACCTTCCACTAGGATTTTCTATAATTATCCCATAATATTGAGTAATTAAATTAAATGATAATCAATATACTTACATGATTTCGCTATTCAAAACAGGATCAACACAATTGAATAATAGATATACTGACCTAGTCAAAATCAAGTAGAATCTTATTCGAATCGGCTATCTACTTGAGCTTTCTAAAATATGGTCGAGTCCAAATTTGAGCCGTATATTTATTGATCAGCTAGAAACTCCAGCTGGCATATTAACTTCCTGTTGAAACCACTTACCTTTTTTAACCTCCTTGGACACGTGAACTAATGAATTTCGAGGAATGAAATTTAACCCCAACAAAAATATTTTAAAAGCAACTCTAAGCTTTATACTGTACATTGTTTTCACCAGCACGAATTAAGGACATAAGCTCATTCAAAGCAGTCCAAATCAAGATCGAGTTGGTCCCTATAGGATTCTAGCTTTAACAAGAATTCTAGCTTTTGCCTTGATATAGCTCGAATAACAGGCACATGAGCTAATTCCCGAGGTTACGCGAAATATCCAAGGAAATCGATATCAAAGGACTTAAATTCAGAATTCCTTTTTTTTTTTCCTATATTTAACAAGTTTTAGTCATTTAAATGCAAATTAAGGACTTGTCTTATTTGTAACCGAAAACCTTACCTCTCATAGCCTATAATTATAAATACATGACTAGTAGTTAGTAAAGAGGATCCAAAATCTTTCTCGGTATGATAATTATCTCTCAATAACATTGATTATAGTAGATGTAGGCTCTTTTATTAGAGATTGAAGTACTATAAATCTCATGTCATAGTCTCGATATTAGCAAATTCTCATTAATTTCTTCGTACACGTTGTTTGTCGAGTAAATTGTGTCAACAATTTGATGCTAGAAGGAGGGAACCTTGATGGAAACTAGATATATGCACACATTCATTGGAAACTATATTAGCTCATCACATGCACATCAGAAAAATTAGCGAAAATGATTACAAACCTTTTGACATGAAAATACACTTTTCATAACTAGTGAATAAATATATACTAAACAGGATTATCATATAGCATAAATCAAATCTAAATGTAAAATTCTAGAGAATAATGATCTGGAGTTCTCCGCTTGATGCGTGCTTCTTTTTGACCCCTTTTGTAGATGATGATCAAACCTTCATTCTTAGATTTTCTTGTCTATTCTCTAGTTTTTAGATGACGATGTGAGTAGGCTCCAAGTTGAAATTTCTTTTGAAAAATAATCAAGAATAACTTTCTTGATTTTCTAAAATAACGATACTTAAGATAAGAATGTGAGATAGCAAGAAAACTATTTTCTTCTCTTTTTTTTTTTTCCTAACTTTAGCCAAAAATCACTCTCTCTTTCTCTCTCTGTATTTCACGTGTAGAACTAATGTGACAACTGTGTAGTTTTTGTCACAATATATCATATATATATATATAGGTTGCCAATCCAGTAGGTATTTTTTTTTACCTATGTGTAGGTATTTTTTTTTAGCTGTTAGATCATCATCTAATGGTGATCCAACGGCTATAATGAGGTGCATGAAAAGACGTGCATCATTAATGCTATTTCTCTCTCCTATTTTTTATAATAAAACAATGTGCATGATTAATTTTCATTGGCTAAATTGATACCTATATATAGGTAAAAAAAAAAAAATACCTACTAGATTAATGCTCATATATATATATATATGAGGCCCATTAATACAACCCTAGTCTAATCAGGATTAGACTTATTCTCTAATTTAGACTTTGTATATATTTTGATAAGATTTACAACTCTTGTTAAATCTTTATAAAATACCAACTTCTATATAGAATCCTTATTTTACATAATTTCATAAAACTAATTTTACAAATGCGACCAATCATTTAATGAGCTTTGTTAGGCTAGATTATAGACCTAATGGATCCAAATAATCTAAATTCAAATAGTGTAATAAATATTATAATAACACTTATTATGGTATTTATGTAAATATTATTGGTAAAAAAGTCACTCCAATAAAGGCCTAATACTGCATTATTAGATTGTCATAATAAATATTATAATAACACTTATTATGGTATTTATGTAAAAATTATTGGTAAAAGAGTTACTTCAATAAAGGCCTAATACTGCATTATTAGATTGTCATACTCTTCATAGAGATTTAATTGACTAGCCTTATATAAAAGATCCATCTAGTATATTCTATACCACATGTGAAATTCCTATACAATGGTGTGAATAGGTAAAATTACTATAATACACTTCGATACCTATTTACCTCTAAGTTATCATCTTTCTATCAAGGAATAATGTTACTGATAATTTTGCTCATAATAGCTATTAGACAAAATTATCAATTATTCACAAAGTAAATACTAAGATCTTAGATTTTATTATTCTAAGAATCTTGAAAGATCCTAAAGTGGCATTAAACTATAGTGTCCTTAACTGTTTGATGTTCCCGTCAATTCATAAATCATAACTTCCAATATGCTAGAGTTAACCTTATTCAGAATAGAAGCTAGTTCTTTAGCAAATCTAAAGGCTACAACCTATAAAAGTAAATCTAATCAAATACTAAGAATTAAGATCCACATGCAATTAGCTAGTAAGTAGTAATATAAAGAATTGGGGTACAATATCTTATCTTTAATTCTTATATTACTTGATCCAATTCAATACACATAATTTATTTACTTGTACTAGTGTATATGTCACAAGTCAGACACTTCAATAATTTGAGGCACACCAAAACTGTTGAGATAGATAAATACTATAATCTATAGTAAATAAAGTATTTCATCTTTATTTACAGATTATGAATAAATCTATTTAGACTTAGCTAAAATAACAAAGTTTCTCCATAATTAATATACTTAATCGTGTTTGTTTCTTTATGCTTCAATAAAGTCAAGAAATCTTTTCAGATAATAAACTATTCTACCAATATAGTTTAATCTAGCAATGAACTTTATGGCCAATAATAGGAAATCACCCTTAAGTAGTACATTTAGTTTTTCTCTTGATATATTCATTTATGTACTCAATATATTTTTATATATTCTACTTACTGTATTATTAACCGCTGCCCTTATCCAAATCCATAATTTTTAATAAAATTAATGCCCTTTTGTTAGTTAAGAGGTTTTTAAATTATTTTTTAACGTACTTGAGTTCACATATATTCAGAAAATGAGTTTTACGATTATTAGCGGGAAATCATCTTTACAAAGTACATTTTTTCCCCTCGGTAAATCCATCTTTGTATGTAACATATTTTCATATGTACTAAATTTACTAATACATATGCATCATTTTCTAAATTAGATATAATAAGTTATAAACAGATCTATTGCGACTAAGATGATATCTACAAAACTAAAAGACCAAATTTGTAAAATATATATTTTTATTCATAAAAACATGATCACATATATTAATCTCATAAAAAGGTATACCATGATTACAAAGATATCTACAAAAAAAATTAAGATCATAATATAGTATATATATATATAAATATATGAATTAAACAGCTTGATGTACAAAGAGGAAAAAAAAATACTACTACTCAATAGTCGTGAAGAACAAGTGGCAAAAAAGGAAACTAAAACCTCTTAAGTCACAGACATTTATCTATAAAAATACGTCATTAAGTTTTAAATTTGTAGATGTTTATCAATTTAAAAAAAAATGGACATGCACTATTAATTCTCCATTTTTTTTCAATATAACATAAGTGACATGTAAACTGTCACTATTCAATTTGGGATATTAGATTTTAAAATAAATTTCATAATATATTCAAATTAAAATGTGACAATTTACATGTTATATGTGCTATTATTAAAAAATTTAGGATATTTAGTATTATTCTTAGCTAAAATAAGAGAATAGTACTTAAAAAAAATCGGGATATCTAGCATTTTTCTTAGCTAAAATACGAGAATTTTGCGCTCATTATTTTTTCTACTAAAAGTAGGGAAATAGACCTAACTAAGAAATTTGGGTTGAAAAGAACTCTTTTTGTCACTTGTTTCTGGACTAGTTATACAAGTTTTGACATTTTTTGTGACCATCATAACTTTTATGGCTACTGATCACAAAGATCACAAAAGGGGTCAAAAGAACAAGTTAAAAAATCGATGATTACTCCTAAAGAAATTACTCAAAAAAATCACAAAAAAATCAAAGTTTTAATAAAAATTAAAAAAAAAAAGAACATTTTGACCAAATTACTCCAACTCTTATAACGGCGATGATTCGATTGTGAAGATCAGTTTGGACTGCCGCGGCACCACCTGCGCCGGATAGCCCTATCTACGTGACATAAAAAGAATCTCCCTCATCTTCTTCATAATTACATTTCTGTCCCCAACGTGTTTTTGGCACCTCAACCAATCTTATCCTGGCGATCCATTTTTGGTAGCCCCAAAAAATTCCGCTAATTGGCTCATACACGCCAGAAAACAAGAGTCCTTAGATACACTTCTTTTAAAAAAACAAAAATGAAAAATGTCCTTTAGATGATCACAGACCAAAAGACTAAATTACCCTCGTAGTCTGACATCCCTATACTGGATGTACCCTATTTGCCCCAAAAAAAAAGAAAAAATCTCTCCTCTTTCTGTTTTATTTATTTATTTCTTTGATGGAAGAGTATAATATGGTAATAGTAGTGCCCGAGACTGAAACTGATTCTCACACGGCCTTGACTTGGTCGCCTATCTTATCGGTTCCCAATAAGGCACACTCTCTCAAACAATGCCCACTACTTGTTGTACACACTCCCCTGATCCGTAAGAATCTCATTATTCAATCTCTCTCTAATTTTCTATTTCCACATTCCAATTGTACATGATATTATTGTTACCACTGTTTGGAAAACATAAACATTCTAATCATAATATCGTCTTTTTCATTCTTTCATGATTTTCAGCAAAAGTTCACGTTGAAGCCCCCCTTTTTTTATTTTTTGTATTCCAAGTTGTGATCAGGAAGATTGTTTTATGATGTGAGAAACTATTGCCTACCTACCCAGATGAAGATTATTTGTCGTTTGTGTATATTGCTTGTCGTTTGGTCCATTCTTGAGTATTACAGATCTTTGGGGCTTTTTGTGATGGAGTACTCTGCTTTTTGCTTGAAGTTTCTGACACAAAACAATGATTTCGGATGTGGGTTTTGCGTGTTCGGGTTTTTCTTACGAGTTTTTGGTTTGTTTGGGCTGTTTTTGATGTTTGGTTTGGGGTTAAAGCTTCTAAATCTCAGTTTTTGGCTGCCCAAAGGTCTCAACTCGATGCAAAATTTGTGCCATTTTAGAGCCAAAACACTCGATTTAGGATATGGGTTTTCCTCGAAACGTTGTCGTTTTGAAGCAGGTGATCAAAACCTCGTGTCTTGCAATACTAATGGTTCAAACAACGTTGAAGAATATCATCAAAACGACGAGGACGAGGAAAGTGACGAGGATCAATGTTGTTGTAATGAGGACGAAGAATTTAATGTAAATGCATTGAGAAAACTCGTGAAGATCGAAAGAAGCCGAGCGAAAAAAGCTCGAAAAGAGCTCGAGAAAGAGAGAGCGGCGGCGGCATCGGCGGCAGGGGAGGCAATGGCGGTTATTTTGCGGCTGCAAAGAGAGAAAAGCTGCGTAGAAATGGAAGCGAATCAGTATCGTCGTATGGTGGAGCACAAGCGAGAATACGACGATGAATTGATCCAGCATTTGCGGTGGATCGTGATGAAGCACGAGTCCGAGAGGAGTGTCATGGAGGATGAGTTGAGGTTGTGTAAGGAAATATTGAAGCTATTTACCAAAGGAAACGACGAAATATTATTGGATCAATTTTGTGAGGAAGTCAGTTTGCGTTCTAGTAACGTAGAGGACAATCATGATTACCAAATTGATGAGTTTGAAACGGTTGTGACTAGTCCAGTTGATGTGGATGATTGTAATAATTAGGTGTTAGTTAATGTGAATTGTATATATGAAGATTCAGCGGTCAGGGACTACACCGATATTTTAGGTCATGTTTGGTATACTGTATAAGGACTCTGTATTGTATTAATTAAACATAATATTGTGTTTGGTTGTGCTTTTGTATTGTATTATTTAATACGACATTACAATTTAATACAATACGGAGAGTATTATCTAATACAGAACAAAATATCTGTATTACACTGTATTACATAATTTTAAATTTAATATAGTATTGTACAATACTCACTCTCCTCATTTTTTCTATTCTTAATTTCTCTCTTATCACTTTCTCTTTCACGTTACTTTATCTTTTTCAAAAGTGGTATTTTTCTAAATAAGTTTTTAAAAATGGTATTTTTCTAAATTTATACCTAACAAGTGATTCTTTTGTAAATAAATTTTAAAAAGTGGTAATTTTACATGTGGTATTTTCCTAAATATTTTTTTAAAATGATATTTTTCTAAATAAATTTTTAAAAATGGTATTTTTCAAAATCCAACTTTTTAATACAACATCTTAATACAAATGCAACACCAAACATAGTACTGTAATAGAATAATACAATACAATACAATCCAATCCAATCCAATACAATACATCACAATACAATACAATACGGCGCACTAAATATGGCCTTAGTGTTGTCTTAAGTTCAATGATAATTTATTAGCAAATTTATACTAATTTTAACTTTAACTAATACCACGTCTAAAACTTAGAGTTGAAAGGAAACTTATTAATCTGTTAATGATCTATTTTTACGAGAAAACATATTAACAAAATTGAAAAGGAGAATATTGACAACCGAACATTAGGTGGTGGTATGGTAGAGGTTCTCATTCTCCTAACAATAGATTTGAAACCTTGGGTTCTGTTACGCACAAATTTTGCAGATGTTCGAAAAAGATATCCAGTTCGTTCAGAATTGATCAAATCGAGCAAGATCAATCTCTTCGAAGATGCAAATTGCACATGAGCTCGAAAACTTTTGTAGCTAATTTCCTAGATACCTGGATTAAAATTACGTAATTAATCCAAATCTACGTAAATTTAGATGTATTACTGATTTTATAGGATAAATACAATTTAAATTCGAATATTAAGTTCCCATATTTGTAATATTGTGAGAGAAAGATCATAAAAAAAGATTAGAATATCTCGTACTCAAGAAAAACTAGAAATCCTAGCGGCTATAATGGACGTAAGTCATTACATTATGGCTGAACCATTTTAAATTTAGTGTCGTTTTTACTGTCTTGTTGTTGTGCAAGTTTTTTGGTGTCAATAGGTTCAAATCGTCACCATTACTGTGGTTGGTCCATATATGGACATTTCATTGATATACCACAAATATGCTCAGTACATGTCGTTTGATCTCCTGACAGACGTTCCAGCAAGCAAAGTTAAGAACAAAACCGACATGTCGTTATACATAAAGATTAGGTTTTTTTTTTTTTTTTTTTTGAGAGAATAAACATAAAAATGAGATGACATAAAAACGATATGTCATTATATTTATTAAAGTGACAAGGTGTGTTTTCGTAAATTGACTTTGGAAAAGATTAACGTACAGTGCGTTTCATTGTCGCCGTATCCAAACAGAAGTGTCGTCTTTTTGAAACTAGAAGAGTGAGGGAGGGACCTACCAGTCTACCGCTACCAGATTGAATATTCCCTTTAAAAAAAAAAAAAAAAAAAAAACCCACAAAAATGGCATAAAAGCTACTGGATTGAATTCTCCACTGCGACACTGAGTATAGTAGAAGCAAAATCTTACCTCCGGCGAATTTTGATCGCCGCGATCCGCCGGCCGTTCGCCGTCGCCGGTAACTCTTTCTTCCTCTGGTTTAGTGTAGTTTGGTTCTTGAGAAAGTGACAGAAAATTAAAATTTGGCTGAAATGTTTCGAGTGTTGATTATTATTTTTCATTTTGTGAATTTTATGATCCTTTTGATGTTTAATGTCGTTTGGTTCTCGAGAAATTGAAAGAAAATGGAATTAGAATGGAGTGTTTTGAGTGTTAATTATAATTGAAAAGGAGCCAAGAAATTCTATGTTCTTGTTTGGATTATTCTGGATTTTGTGAATCATATGATCATTTTGTAAGTTTTTGAATGAATTGAGAGAAAGGGTAATCATGAAGCATCCTTCTAATTAAGTCATTGTGAGTAACGTTTTTCTGTGGTTTAAAACCAAACTGTCAGAATGTTTATGAATTTTTCTATAATTGGCGTTTTTTGGGATTTTTAATTTTTTAGGAGTGGTGTTATGGATATTGATTTTCATGGAGAAATCTGAAGGAAAAATTGGAAGTTGGTGATGATGCTGAGAAGTTGACAGTTTCAGTTACCAATAAAAGAACATGAAAATTTCTTGTGTTGCATTTACTGTGTAATTTTAAAAGAGGTATGAAATGGCTCAAATCATTAGATTTTGGGATAAGCAGTCTGATGAGTTAGTTCTCCATAACTTGAGAATATGTGAAAATTTTGTATTCTTAATCAACTAGTTACTTCGGGGAATATTAAATGTTTTGAGGAGGCTCTTTTTGCTGTTGATATAAAGTATAACAACAATGCTATGGTGCACAATTATGTTATTGGCATCGTAAAATCAATTAGTGGGACTCACTTTTTTTCGTGTGTAATGTTGGGTACCGTAAGTGCTCAATAGCATTATAAGCGAGACATGGATACGCGTTCAAGAAACATAGCCTTTGAAAAACATAAGAAAGATAGTCTCTTTTACTATAAGTTGCCATTGATTTTGATTTTTTATTGATTATGCACATATTCTCTGCCATTCTAATAGTTGGAAAGCACAAGACCATAGTTTGTCTAGTATTGATTCCTAAAAATGGCTTTGTTCAAGTAATGAACCCTTGGCACTTATAAGTTGGACATAGGATACGAGAGTTGATTAGAATGATTAGTTAGTCTGTGGCCATGCCAAGGGCAATAATTGAAGTGGGAACTGATCATAAATTGGACAAATTTGCAGGCTTTGTCACCCAACTATGGAGATGGATGTTCAAAGTTGCATGGAGTTGAATGACTCTTCACAGATGCTTCCACCTCCTCCTGGAACTTTTGTCGATCGTGAAGAACTTATTCAGCATGTTGGTGAATTTGCTGTATCTCAGGGATATGTGGTTACTATTAAGCAATCTAAGAGAGATAGAGTGGTTGTCCTTGGTTGTGACAGGGGAGGTGTTTATCGTAACAGGCGGAAAGCTTTTGATGAGTCGTCTGCAGAACAAACCCGTAAAAGAAAAATAGGTTCAAGGCTAACAAATTGTCCTTTTGAAGCTGTGGGTAAGAAGGATGATGGTTTATGGGTGCTAACCATTAAAAATGGCACACACAACCATGAACCTCTGAACGACATTTCAGAACATCCTTCTGCTCGTCGCTTTACAGAGAGAGAAGTTTTGCTAATTAAAGAGATGACAGAGGCCGGTTTAAGACCCCGCCAAATATTAAAAAGACTGAGACAAAGCAATCCAGATCTCTTATCGACTCCAAAGCATGTTTACAATGTTAAAGCAAAGCTTCGACAAGGAAATATAACAGGTAGGGCCTGTTTGAATTTTATTTTCATTTAGCAGACAGTTTTTTTTTTTTCCTCTGAGAGTTCTAGTTTTTAATGTTTTTCACCTCTCTGAATAAGCCAGCTCATATGAGGCTCTTGATTCATAAGAGACTATCTTAAACACATAAAGCCTACTGGATTTGTATCTTTATTTTGTCTGCATGCTAGTAAAGTTTTGTGCTATGTTGCTTAGCTTCACGAGCAGAGTTTTAGATTTAATTTGTGTGTAGGTTGGTTGGTTCACTGAGATAAGGATCATGCCTATTGTGTTGCATAATCATCAATCTCCAGGATTGGTATCGAACTATGTCCTTGTACGGGCATCATTTTGCAACTGATGACTGCTGACCACATCTGATTCCATAGTGTGACTAATATGTGGGTAATAATAGGTTGCAAAGGGAAACATCACTTTAGATCATTGTAATCTAGTGTACTTTGTGGTTGCCACGATGCAGAGAAGTTCCCGATGCTAAGTCAGTCACAGTTACTTAGGTTTCACAGTTATTTATTATTTATCCAAGAGAATGAAAAATTACCGTACATATTTCCGTACACTAATTAACTAAACTGACTTAGAATTAAAGAGCTTAGTTGGCCCAACTGTCGTTTGTTGCACTTTGATCAACTATTACATCACCTCAGGAAAGGATTACTAATCCAAAGGCGCTGTAGTATTTGTCTTGCTACTGTGGGGCTAGGGAAGGCGCAAAGTTGAAGGTGCTCACAGGAGAAGCATAGGTTGAGACTATCATTGTTGTACCAGAATGATTGTCTCTTTATAGTTTAGAGGATCTAGGTACATTCTTTTTTAATTAATTTCTGTGCAATCTTGAAACTAATGGTAGGATGGAAGAAATGATTTTATAATCCTGCTTAGCGCTCAACTGGTGTTTGGTGAAATATAAAAGACTTGGGGTGTCGAGTACAATATCTGCAGGTTCATTTTATGAAGCAACCACTTTGTGCAATATTGTTTGAGATATTTAACTGCATTCAGATCTCCCTAGAAGACTTTGCTTTCATGGACCTGGTTGTTATAATGCAGTTTCTGTTATTTGTTGTTTCTTTGGCATGCTTACAGAAACTATGAAGGATAGCTCTAACCTGTAGCCTTGACTAGCATACTTAATTTCCTGACTGAGGGAATGATAATATATGGACTTACTGGCAAATGGGTAATTGCCAGGCTTACACTTAGTGCTAGATTGCTGTCCTAGCACCATCTATACCATTTTGATGGAGCTTGGAGACTTGAAGTTGCAACTGCATGCAATTATGCTTGTGACATATTTTTGTATTCTTGATGATTTTTAACTAAATTCTGATCGTTGGATATGAATAAATTGTCTCGGGGAAGACATTTCTTTGGTTAGATGCATGATTGTTAATAAGAAGAAGAGAGTTGAACTATCTGAGTTATAGTGTTTTATTTTTCTGTGTTTTAAAAAAAAAATATTTATCTGTTTATTTGATTGTTAATTAGTTATTTTTATTTTCTTGTGTTGGTGCTTTGCATATGACTGTCTTTGGGGGTGGGGTGAGGGATGTTCTCAAAGAAGGAGTTGTTTTAATAAGTTTTTCCATCCTTTTTGGGCATGTAAATTCACTCATTTTCTAGAGCAACAATATATATTTATATTTTTCATAGGAATGGAACCAGGAAGATTGTCTGTTGTCTGTTTCTACCCTAAACAGATGAGGAGATAAATTCAGGTTCCTTAGAGTGGATTATGGCATGTTCATGTTGCAGTGAGGAACTTTAAGTCTCTGAAACCTCAAAAATCTGCTGGAAGGAACAATTACTCTGGAGTTACTGAGCCATCTTGGAGGCAAGGCAATCCTCCGGTAAGCTTGGATATGAATAGTGCAATGAGTAACGTAGTCTTACCCTGTATGCTTGGGGCAAGGAAGTTCATATTAAAATTCGCACGCATAAAAAAGATTTTTATTTGAATTTTTTGTTTGTCAACTTTCTTCTTTGCAGCTAGTCTTTAATTAGCAAACTCTGTCCAAATTGTTAACGGATTTTGGTTAATGAAGGGGTTTTCTATAGAAATTTAAGGAGAAAAAATAATTTGACACCTTTTCTCAGATGGAATTAGCTAAACTTTCAGTTATACCACTAACCAACAGAATCCATTAATATTTTATATTATGGACCGACTTTACTGATAGGACTTTACTGCATGTAGTCATTAAGTTTAATATTTAATTTTCCAAAAAAAGTTGAGAAAGCAAACAGGATATAGTCTGAGGGAATTAGTTCAATTTGCCCCATATTATGTTTGTGTTCTCTTTTTCCTCTGTTTCTCCTCCCTTTTCAACTATTTGAATTCTAACTCATCCTGAGTGTGAAAACAGAGAGTTCCCAATCTAATTGGGGGAAGATTTGTTGCTTCACAGTCATTTGCCTCTGTTGATGTTGTAAACCCAGTAAGTATGGCAAATGTTCTTGAAAATTGTTCTCCTATATCTCTTGTTAGTATGACGTTAGTTTTGGTTAATACGTTTACTTCCGTAATTATAGGCGACACAAGAAGTTGTTTCTCAAGTTCCTTTGACAACAATTGAAGAGTTCAAAGCAGCAGTTTTTTCAGCAAAGCGTGCTTTTCCACCATGGCGAAACACACCAATTATCACTCGTCAGCGCATTATGTTCAAATTCCAAGAACTTATTCGAAGAGATATTGTAAGTCTTTTTCTGTTTCTTTAAAAGCTATGCATTCAGGCCACAACTTTCTTGCTAATTGGAATTATGGCCATATTGTCCTAGGATAAGCTTGCATTGTGCATTACTACAGAACATGGAAAAGCACTGAAGGATGCATATGATGATGTGATACGTGGGATAGGTTAGTTTTGTTATTTTCCTTTTTTTCATTTTCTTTTTCCTAGGTTTTTTTTTTTTTTTTTTTTTTCTGCACTATTACATCAATATGAGTTGTGCTCTATAATTTCTCAAATTTTCCTTCATAGAGGTGGTGGAACATGCTTGTGGACTGGAAAGCCTGCAAGTGGGAGAGTTTGTGTCTAACATATCTAATGGAATTGATACATACAGAATTAGAGAGCCCCTTGGTGTTTGTGCTGGGATATGCCATTTTGAATTCCCAGCTATGATTCCGATATGGGTAAGCTTGCTGGTCTTCCCTTCCCAGTTATGACTGTGTGCTTATGCAGCTGGTTTGGATGCCATTCTGTTTATTAAGACAACTACTTGGAATCCTCTTATTATTGTTTTTTGGATAATTTCAAGTCTTGGAGAATTTGGTAGTCTGGAGGGGACGGAGAAAGATTACATGATACAGCTATGGCTAGTCATAAAAAAAAAGACATGTTTAGTATGAGATGGATTCTTTTCAATCCTTGTGCATTATAGTTAGGTTTTGTAGTTTTTTCTTT
The DNA here is from genome assembly GCA_002914845.1 of Trema orientale. Taxonomy (NCBI): domain Eukaryota; kingdom Viridiplantae; phylum Streptophyta; class Magnoliopsida; order Rosales; family Cannabaceae; genus Trema; species Trema orientale. Next base: position 120,816 of record JXTC01000056.1, on the reverse strand, counting down.
GAATGAAATGATCTTTTGAAAGCTATGTTGATATGTACGTACTTTCTTCATGCAGATGCTTTCTATCGCAGTCACATGTGGCAATACATTTGTTCTAAAGCCATCAGAAACGGTTCCAGGTGATTTTGGAACCTTATTAGTTACTGAGCCTGGAAAGTTTTCTGTATAATGCATTGAACTCAAGATCTAAAGGCACTTATCTCGTATCTTTGTTTTTAAATGAACATTTCCTTAAAACAGGTACAGTTTGTTCACTTTTCCTGATGCAATTCACTCTAAAGAACTCGTATAGAAATAAAAATAGATTAACGAACTCAATGGGAAAAACCTTTAACCTACTTTGGGTGCCATAAATTGACATCATAGCCGCTTCTAAAGTCCATGAGAAATACCAAGACCCAAGGAGCCAGACTGAAAAGGTTTCTTAATTATCCTCCACCTTTTAGTTGGAGCGGCACAATTAGGGAGACCCAGAAGTTTTAATTTGGGATTCACAAATGAATTTGTTTATCTGTGTCATGACAAGTAAGTTTTTTATTGATTCTTTCTAATGACGTGATTAGGTTGAGTTGCAGCAATTTTATGTTCAGTTGTTTATCGAAAAAAGTTTTATGTTCAGATATGCGATAAGAATAATGCTATTAAGGTTCCCAACTTATTTAGTATGTGAGTTATTACCATTTAAATGGTATTATTAAATAAACTTTATGGTACATTCTAATCACGAATTAAATGATGATAATTCACATACCACGTAAGTTAGTATTAAAATATTTGGATACGAGTTAGAATCCTAGCATTATTCCTACAATAATGCACTCACATAACAGAATTCTGTAGGAACTTAAGAGGGGAATTAGTGAGCTTCTTATTCACAAGTAAGATAATAGCATAGTAGATGACATTGTTAAAACCCCTAGCCTTGTATTGCTGCAGTGGTTTTTTAAAAAAAATTGATTATCAGATTCACTCTTCCTTTTGGATGGTAACGTTGAGTTTTCGAGGATAGTTAAATCAGTTATTTAATCACAACTCACCAGGATTTTTTTTTTGGTGCTTCCTCTGCTTCCTTACTATTTACTCTGGATCTTTAATAAATTGTTGTTTCTTATAAGAGAATCTAGGGTTTAAGCAAAATAAACAGATTCTTGGCATTTTTTTGGTATCTGTTAATTTACTTATGGCTTAATAACTTTGTTGAATTTTTCAAATGCATAAGTTAGCATGAAATGGATAAGACAATGTGTATTGCCTTTTTTCAGGGGTTTCTGTGATGCTGGCGGAGTTAGCAATTGAAGCTGGTTTGCCTAATGGTGTCTTGAATACTGTTCATGGCACTAACGTAAGATTTATCCTTAAGTTCTTCTGTTATATCTATGTTTACTCCGCCTACACCAATTATCTTTCACCTGTCTATCAGAAAATGTACAAAAAGATTGGTGTGATGTTTGTTCTGTTCCTTACGTTTTAGCCTGATGATATTTCCATTGGCATGTCATAAACTTTTGTGTTACCTTTTGCTTTTGCCATTCGCAGTGTGCATGTTGCTTATGTTTTTGCAAAAAATTTATTCAATCCTACTTGCTTTGCTTGATGCTTCATGAACTTTCCTGTTTCATTATTCTAACTATTCGAACTTTGGTTTGGCCAGGACATTGTAAATGCCATTTGTGAAGAAGAAAACATTAAAGCTATCTCATTTGTTGGACCTAGTACAGTAAGTTATTCCTCAATTTTAAATTAGACTTTACCTTAGGGTTATTGTGAAATTTAATATTGTATTTCCTGTGATTTTTGCTTGTGTATTTGGTGTTTATTCATGTATTAAATTTTTTTTTCCTTCTATGTAAAGGCCGGTGCATACATATATGCAAAAGCATCTGCTAAAGGAAAACGCATTCAGGTAATCCATGCACCTTCTAAAATCCTGCATTAGTGCATTTGTTACAATGGGCAATGTGGTTCCTTTTTATCACTGAAATAGTTAATGTCAACCTAAATTGGCTGGTTGACTACTGTTTTCAGTCAAATGTTGGAGCCAAAAATCATGCCGTTGTTATGCCGGATGCAAGCATGGACGCTACTTTGAATGCTCTTGTTGCTGCTGGTTTTGGTGCAGCAGGACAAAAGTGCATGACTCTCAGTGCAATTGTTTTTGTTGGAGGCGTAAATCCATGGTGTTGTAGTTTGTTTTCCTTGTGTATATGAGTATCTTTTCTTTTTAATTTTTACAACACCTATCAGAGGTTGAAACATTAAACCTAACCAGTGCTTCCTGTATGTGTTGTTTCCATCATCTCACTTTAAGCTTTAAATTTCTTAACTAAGAGTTTTTACTAAGCTTAGCTGGTAAGGCTTGTGTGGTGATAGACTTTGGGGCTAGGTTCAGAATCTGTGATGGGGTTGGCAAATGCAAATACAGGGTACACCATACACATAAATGAAAAATAAAAGGACAAAGGATCTAATATTTTTTAGACAAAGTAAATTGACAGTTTCCTAGTTAAGAAATATTTTCCCCATTGTCTGTGATATTCCAGCTTTGTTGTTTCCTAAAGCTCATTGGATTAGTTGATAGATATGCATAGTTTGTTGTTGTAAACCTTTTCTTGTTCTCATAAAAAGACATAAAAAACAGGGAAGATAAACTGGTTGAGCATGCTAAAGCACTTAAAGTTAATGCTGGAATGGAAGCAGATGTAGACCTTGGTCCAGTCATAAGTAAACAGGTGCGTAAGTGATTCAAACTTTGACCAATACACTATTATAACCTTCCCATTTCTAAAATTACTCTCTTACATTTATGTTGAAAGTAGTAACAATATGGTTGTTGCCTTGGCTGCATTCATTTAAGCACATCGTATTTATCTTTGTTCTGCTTGTATGATTTATGAATGACAGGCAAAGGAGCAAATCTGCAGATTGATCCAAATTGGTGTTGATAGTGGTGCAAAACTAGTGCTTGATGGAAGAAACATTGTGGTATGTGCTTTGTCTTGTCTTCTGCATATATTATTTTTACCTTTACACATGTTATGATAGTATTGTTTTAAACGTGAAATATGACCTTTAACAAAGTTTTGTATATTTTCAATTTATCACACTGAATTCAATAGTAAAGAATAGAATCTGGTAAGTTTTTTCTCCCTGGCTTCTTTTGTTTAGAGGATTAAACTGTAGTCTCTGGAGATTGAATGTATTTTCATATTTCTTCCTTTTTTTTTTGAATTTTTCTTTTGTTTTTTTGGAAATTCTTGGAAGATTCTAGTCAGCAGGGCAAAGTGCTTATTGCTCAAATGAAACCAACATTGCTTGTGAAATTTTAATGGGTGCTCGTCATATTCAATTGAAATTTGAATTAATACGTTTCAACTTTTGCAAAGATTAGTTACGGAGGCAAAGATTATCATATATTTGATTCTTAGATATTGTTATATTGTATTAACACACGGATAGCTTACAAGCAAAGTAAGAGAGGCAGACTTCAAGACGAACAAAACAAAATTCTGATATTTATGTTGTCTCAGTGCTTTTGGTGAGAGGTGACGTCTTCATAGAGCCCCATCGCTTTAAATTGATTTGCCCTTCTTCGTTGTAACACAACAGAATTATTTGTTTCATATATTTCAATTTCACTTCTCTATTAGAAATGCATAAAAGTTGCCAATGGTTGATGATCCAACACCACCTAACTTTTGGTAATTCCTTATACGATCAGTGTTACTGTTATTTCATGTAACTTTGATTTAACGTATTTCTTATTGAGCTCTTTCACTTGCCCCATATCTTTAGTTTTCTAGGTCTGTAATTTCATGTAATTGTTGTTCTATTTTTTTTTTCTCTTCTCCTTTTTCTTTTTTAATATGTATTTGAACAGGTTTTTATGATCATTTGTTTTATGGTTCTGAGAATTTGTTAGAAGGTTCTCCATATTTGCAGTTCTTCTTGTGTTTTAAAGCAAATCTGGCCTACATTTTATTGAATTTTGAATGACAAAGTAGGTTCCAGGATATGAGTATGGCAACTTCATCGGTCCAACCATCTTATCCAACGTCACAGTTAACATGGAATGTTACAAGGTATTTACTACATATTTACAAGACTTTGATTTCAATACCTAATTTTTATTAATAGTAGTATTCTACAACTTTTTATTTCTTCTGTTTTTTTTGTTTTTTTGTTTTTGTTTTTTTGTTTTTTTTTTTTTGGAGAGCCTCAACTTAAAACATATTTTAATCTCTTTTGCAAATATTAGATATAAAATTTAATAATTTATTGTATTACCCTCTCATTTTGTGCAGGAAGAATTTCTCGGTCCAGTCCTCCTCTGTCTGCAGGTACCTTATCATCCTCTCCTTTCCGTACGTAACTAGTGGACTGGTTCATTATTTGAGGATGATAGTTTTTGTATTTTCCCAGGCTGCAAGCATCGATGAAGCCATAGACATTGTTAATGGAAACAAGTATGCTTAAATTTCTACTCTTTCACTACCATTTCTGTACAACTATCTTTTGAAGTTTATATTGGCTTATTGTCCTCCCATAGATTCGGCAATGGAGCTTCTATATTCACAAAATCTGGTGTAGCAGCAAGGAAATTCCAAGCTGAGGTTGAAGTTGGGCAGGTAAAAGTAATGCTCCATTCTAGCCTGTCATGGAGATATCCTAGATCCATGTTTGAAGGAAGCCAAAAAAATAAATAATGATAATAGTTGAAGTCGATATATTAATAAGTTGCATGTATTTATTCCATAGGCTTCATTACTTGGACCTCATTGATGAGCAGAACTCAGAATAGTACCATGTGCCGTTCTAAGTTCTCAATTGCATTGATTAGATAGATTCCCTTGTAAAACCAAATCATCGGTTGTCTTTAAAAAAGGAAAAAAAAAAAATTCTTCTTGTATTTACCTTCTATTTTTCGTTTTATGAAATGATTTTGGCACAGGTTGGCATAAATGTTCCTGTATCAGCCTCATTGCCTTTTTCCTCATTTGCCAGCTCCAGGCCATCTTTTGCTGGTGATCTCAGTTTTGATGGTAGAACAACTCCTCAACTTTTACAGGCTTCCAAAATTATTCTTAAGAGAGAATCATAACTTATGCTCGAACACCATGAATTGCAGGCAAGGCTGGAATTCAGTTTTACACCCAAGTTAAGACTGTTACTCAACAATGGAAAGATTCACTGGACAGTGACAGAGCATCTCTGGCACTGCCAACTTCATAGACATGAACAGAAGATGCTCTGAATCTTTTAAAGTTTTTCTTTAAGATGATCTTTAGAAATGTGTAACCTGTAAGCTGTTTGTGTAAATTTCTTGTTTTACCTTAGGAATGTGTATTTACACCTCTTGTTTTACCTTAGAAATGTTAAATGTATATTCGCTCCCTCTAATTTGAATGTGTATATTCCCAGACAGGCCAGATCAGATGAGGATATGGATCTTTTAGGATAATACTATAAAATTAGAGCACCAACTAATCACATTTGTCACTGTGTTGTACTGCCCATTTGATGTAGAACAAGAGTGAAGGTTTAGAAAAGATGAGAGAAAGAAGAGAAAGAGAGGAATTTAGGAAGAATTTAGAGAAAAAGAGGAAGAACTTTAGAAAGAGAAGAAGAATATTAGAGAGAGAATTTCTGAATAGTTGTATATCATTAATCAAGTCTGAAAAATAATGAACATAGAAGAACTTATTTATAGAGAAGCTCTTAGACAAAACTAGGAAACTGACATATTTTAGAACCAAACATAAAAGGGAAATATTAAACTAGTTACTCAGAATTT
>JXTC01000056.1:48892-114711 GCA_002914845.1 Trema orientale | reverse complement strand
CTTATCTCTTCAGGGTAATAGCTAGAGTGGCTATGGTATTGTTGAGGATAATATGGAGGACGATCATATTGTGAATCATGATATAATCTAGAATCCTTATATGGTTTATGGTAATAGTATGGAGAATAAATTGGAACACTCATATTCAATTATTATAATGGATCAAAACACATTCATGAATTTTACTTTAGTCAATAGGATTTTTGTATCTTTTGTTTATTTGACAATTTAAAGCAATATTAATTTCGGATAGCAGTCATCCAAAATTTGTTTTGGTTTATTTTATTCTGTCGTGACGGAAAATTGAGGATTACTATGGTGGTTATTTGTTTCTCTTTGCTAAAAACCTTACAATTTGCTACTCATTGTAGATTTCAAACTCTCAAAACGAATAAAACGATTTTAGCAACGTAGTTATGCAATCAAACTTTATTTTAACCTTCAGTTTTTCCAAAAGAAAGAAAAAAACAAATAATAAATAAAAGATTCCACAGAAAACTCCACCCATGCTAATTTCATCAATTATTTAGGGACTTTCACGATTGAACACACTTATTGATTATATTTTTAACCTTAATGTATCTTACGACCAAATGGTATACAAATCTAATAAATTTGACACATTTTTTTTCTTCTTCTAATCTAGTGCATAATGGTATTTTAAACACCAATTTTTAATTAAAAAAAACTCTTTATTATTTAATAATTAGTAATCAACTCTTTTTTTGAAAGGAAAAGTAAATCAACTCTTGACCACTATCAATGACTAACCATTCATTACTCATTAAAGACTTAAAAAATAAATACTAAAAAGCTGAAAATATGCAACTAATTGACCAGTGAGCAGTAAAAGGGAAATTTTTTTTTTTTTTTTTAGAGAATTTGAAAGGGAATATTTGAAATATCTTACAATGAAAAATGATAAAATGGTCCAATCATAGGACTCCAATCCTCTGTCGCAACTTGTTGTCCCCTTCTCTATCCGTTTACTATTAAATCATCACGTGTCTTCCAAATTTAAATCACGATAGGGTTTGTTTAGCAAAATGAAAAAACCAAATAAAAGACGAACTTTGACTGATTGAATTTGGCACAAAATGGACACTTCTGATAAGCAAAGATCACACGGAACTCCTTCAAAACCAAAAGGGAACCGGAAAAAAAAAAAGAAAAGAAAAGAAAAAGAAAATTATGATAATTTACGAAAAGGGGGTGGTGCAAGTCTCTTGCAATTTTCCTTTTTTGTGCAATTTTCAATTCATGATTTTTTTTTTAAATTTTAGTTTTATTTTTATATTTGACATTTTTTTTTATCTTCAAGCGCGACAACACGCCCTCACGTCGCATGTTTATCCACATCTTAGAAGTATTTTTCCAAATTTCTAATAATAATTCCTGTTTGTTCTTTCCCTCTCTACTCTAAAAAAACAAAATAAGTGTCCTTGTCATTATTTTTAGAAATAATAATTTCATAATAATAATAATTAATAATAGAGACAACGCCAAGTCCAACCAGCCGGGAAAACTCAGCTGTGCTAAATATCAATCAAACATCTCTTCGAATAATCCAACGGTTGAGATAATTTCACGGAGTCTCATATCACCACTCTTCAAAAGCACACTAGTATATATACCCGCTGACGCTGAGCTCACTGGCACTTATCATCAAAACTCATTGAAACGCAGAAAAATAATTCAAAGAAAAACAGAATGTCCCAATTTTCGATTCAACGAGGTACAACGTTTTTGATTTATATAGATTTATATATGGAATATATGTATAGATGACAAAGAAACTATCATCTAAGTATTAAGTTCCTATTTTGATCATAAAAAAAAAAGTTAATTTTGATTGTTATTTTTGGTTGATATGGGCAGTGAGGAGCTTGAAAGGTTTGAGGCCTCAGATCTTAGCTTTGAGGACTTCTGGGTATTCTACTGCCACAGAGCCCTCATCAAAGCACCCTTACCCCCCGGTAATCTATCTACATATATATATCTTGTTTGTTTCATGGGAAAGTTTGGTTCTAGAAATTTTCTCTCTTTTTTCTTTTTTGGGAAAATGATATAACCATTTTATGGTGTGCATGTGCATGTAATTTTGTTGTGAATTTAACTTCAGGGTGAGTGGATAAATGAAGGGTAATCGAACTTTTGTGATCTTGTTTGGCTTCTGAGAAAGTGTGAGAAAATTATGGAACTGGGAAATTCGTTACTTTGCATAAATTTGAAGCCTTTTTAATTTATTTGGGGTTTGAATTTAGACTTTAGTACCTGGAATTTAAGTGGGATTTATGTTAAATATGAAATTTATGTGCAAAAGATGTGGCCTTCTGTGCCTAATGCATATTTGAGTTAATTGATGTAATTTTCTCACTCAATTGCATATCTGGGTTTTTTATTATGTCAGAGAGTTCCCAATCTAATTGGAGGTACCTTCGTTGATTCACAATCATCGGCCTATATCGATGTTATAAACCCTGTGAGTTCATAATATACGCTTCAATGGTTCAATTCTTTTGTACTTTCTTTACAAACTGAGCTTAAAGATTCAATTCCTGCTGAAGAGTTATTGGACTAAATCTTGGTTATAGGCAACACAAGAGGTTGTTTCGCATGTTCCCTTGACTACAAATGAAGAGTTTAAAGCTGCGGTAGCTGCAGCAAAGCAGGCGTTTCCATCATGGCGTAACACACCGGTCACGACCCGTCAACGAGTAATGCTCAAGTTTCAGGAGCTTATTCGGAGAGACAGTGTAAGTATAAGAAATCCTGAGGCGGTTGTTGGTTTCACAGTCGTCAAAAGTCTGTGTGACCATGATTTTGGTCTGACATGAGCAGTCAACGAGCCAACAACATATTCTAAATTTTAGAAGTGTTTCAGCATTTGTACCTTACTATTTTTCATTCTTAATTCAAATTTCAAATGGATTAGATTAACTGACGTAATTCTACTATTTCAGGATAGGATTGCCCTAAATATCACAACTGAACAGGGAAAGACACTGAAGGATGCACAGGGAGATGTTTTTCGTGGTCTAGGTTCGTGTATTTCCTTTGTTGTTTTGAGAAGATTTCATAGCACAATTATGGTGGAGCTTATTAGTAATGATCAAGCTCCGTGAATTTTGATGGGTTTCTACATTTAGAGGTGGTGGAACATGCTTGTGGTATGGCAAGTCTGCAGATGGGAGAGTATGCTTCCAATGTATCCAATGGAATTGATACATACAGCATTAGGGAGCCACTTGGTGTCTGTGCTGGGATTTGTCCCTTTAATTTTCCAGCAATGGTTCCATTGTGGGTAAGTCTGCTACTTTTGGATGAAGTTAACATTCTTACAATCAATAAACAGTTACTATTATTCTCTGTGTTATGAGTTTTAGCTCTTCTCATCATGAGAATTAGTGTGTTTGTTCAGCATGAGTGTTTTTCCTGTCCCACTTTTCCAAACAATTAAGTAGCAAAATCTTAAATTTTGTTTTATTATCTTACTGCAGATGTTCCCAATTGCCATCACATGTGGGAATACATTTGTTTTGAAGCCATCTGAAAAAGATCCAGGTGATTATGATTAGAATTTGATTTATAATTAGGTTCCTGGATAGTTGTGCCTAGCAGAGAAAATCATCTTTTATTTCCTTGGAGATTGTATATACGAGTACGGGGATTTTTTTTAATACATATCTCATCCTTTTTTAGAAGCTCATAGTCCACCCTGCCACCTATTTTTAAGTATTATAAACCAAAGATACATCATTATGCTCCTTTGGAGTTTATATCAGCCCTTCACTCAATTTGTTGTTCCTAAATGAATCCTAGGATAATTTCAAATTTCAACTCCATACAGTAATAATATCCTGCTCAGTATCATTCTGATTTTGGAACTGTTTGCTATTAGTCGTTGCATATATGCTTCCTCCGGTGACATGACCAGGGTTTACTATGATATTCACTTCGTATCTTTTTAACATCCATTACATGTGACAATATGAGAAATTTTGCGTTCTTTACTTGAAACTGATTTGTATTTGTCTTGTTTTTTCAGGGGCGTCGATAATACTTGCAGAGTTAGCATTGGAAGCTGGTTTGCCTGAGGGTGTCTTAAATATTGTTCATGGAACAAATGTATGCTTGTGGTTCAACTGCTTGTTGCTAACCCTTTATGCTTAATATACCTTCAGTTATCCGTTAATAAATGTTGATAATTTATGGACAATCTCTCCTTGAACATCCCCTTTTAACATGATGAGTATTGCAACTAAATTGGGAGGTTGCTAGCTGATTCAGTTGGAAAAGCTCTTGATGTTATTCTAGATGTATAGATTCAAGTCCAATCCTTTTTGAAGTAGGGAGACGGTTTATCCGAAGTGAGAGGCTACCTCCTCTTGTAGACTGAACCAAAAGATATAAATACTGAATGGTGTTAATATGTTTCCCCTTTTATGGGCCCGGCCTTATATTATTCTTTCTATATTTTCTTATATTTCTGACTCTCTCTTAAAGATGCAACTTCTGATGTTTTTTTAGTCTCATCTGTGATTGTATCTCTGTGGAGTTGGTATCCTGATATGTTTCACATTGCGGCAGGATGTTGTTAATGCAATTTGTGATGATGACGATATCAAAGCTGTATCGTTTGTAGGTTCTAATATTGTAAGTATCTTTAAACATTTCTCAAATCTAAATTCTAAATGATATGCTATAAGATTTTAAAAAAAGTTCTGAGTGTTACTCGTGTCAACTGATGCATCTGTCTCGTATGATCGTGGGTAAACATAAAAGGCATCAGTTAGGCTGATGGTCTACGTCTTAGATCACAGCGTCAACTTTTGATTTATATGTGAAGAGGTTCACGTGTGATACAAAATAACAAATGGTCTGTCTGTGAAAGTGGATTAATCACATCCTCTTATCTTTTAGGTTAAGATTCTAAGTCTTTTCAAATCTTGCAGAAATGAAGTATTATTTTTAACTTGTGCATTGTTCCCATTTGGATAAGTTATATTTTTTTTCCTCTCTTTATTCCTTTCGAGAAAATTTTCAAATGTAAAAGGCTGGTAGGTTACTTATTTGTTACAAGAACTAGTGTATAGTTGCTCGACCAGCCATTTATTGTCACTTCTAAAGGGACTATCTGAATGGTTGCTGATTAGACTACATTATTCAATTATAAGGGTTTCTTCCTTTTTCTAAATTAGAATTATCTCTTGTTTGATATTTCTCTTCTGCCATGTTTGCTTCTTGAATAAGTACCTATTCTTTTATCGATTATATATCCACATGTTTATGTGGGAAATTTTTTACCTTCTGACTTGATATTCTTAATATCATAGTTTCAGTGATTTTACCAGCAAACCGTATTAGGCTCTCTCCATTCTCTTAACTGTTCTTATTTCTTACTTTTACATATAAAGGCTGGCATGCATATATATGCAAGGGCAGCTGCTAAAGGGAAACGTGTCCAGGTAAGTCTCGTTCTACTTTGGTATATGTACAGTTCTATTTTGTAATATCGCTGCTTTAAAATCCTTGACCATTCAAGTGTGAATGATTTAACTTGTTTGCTTACTTAAGTCCAATATGGGTGCCAAAAACCATGCGATTGTCTTGCCTGATGCAAGTGAGGATGCTACTTTAAATGCTCTTGTTGCCGCTGGATTTGGTGCGGCAGGACAGAGGTGCATGGCACTAAGTACAGTTGTTTTCGTCGGAGATGCAAAGTCATGGTATTTGGATTTTTTATTTGCATAAATTTCCAATTTGTTTGAGGTTTATACCTTCTAGGTTAATCTATTTATTTATTTATTTATTTATTTATTTATTTATTTTTTTTAATTTCGGTTTCTCTGTATATTGCATTCAAAATTAGTAACTTTTAGCCTCAGAGGGATTCTATTACAAATCAGTTTGAACCTCAATTCACTTGATACATAAATGATAAAATCCAATTGAAACATAGAAAGCACTTGAGATTAGTGCATGAACTATCATTTCTATGAAACTCGTTCCTTGAAATTCTCTTGTAACAAATGTATGCTCACACAGACCACGTGTGCATGCACACATGCATATATGTAAAGGTTAAAAAATAATAGAGCTGTGTTCTTGAGAAGCCATCTTGACTCTTGGTCTGTTAGGATACCAATCATAGTAATTTTAGTAGAAGTGATTTGTTACATCTTCTGTTTCCTATATAAAAACCAATAATTTAAAAAAAAAAAAAATCACATCTTTGCAAGATAGGAATAAAGGAAGTAGTATAGCTATCCATGTACCCATGAATCCCAATTACCTATTACAGGGGGAAAAAACTAGTAGAGCGTGCAAAGGCTCTTAAAGTAAATGCAGGAACAGAACCTGGTGCAGACCTTGGTCCGGTAATTAGTAAACAGGTACGCACATAGTTGTCATTTTCTTTTCTTACTTTGGTCAATCTGTGCTGCTAAAATCACATATAATTGGTTTAGTGAAATTTACAATTAATTGGTTTTGAAAGCAGTAACAAAATAAGTTTTAGCTGTACGTAATGCAACTCCTTTGCGCTATTTTTAAGCTAGCTCCATTCTTGAGTTTGTATTGATTCTTATTTTTTGCATTCTCAGGCTAAGGAACGTATATGCAGATTAATTCAAACCGGTGTTGATAGTGGTGCTAAGCTATTGCTTGATGGCAGAGATATTGTGGTATGATTCTGTCTTTATCTTGCCCTCGTTGCTTTTGCCAATGTAGGGGAATCCTTTATTCTGATACGATAAATGTGATTTGCTTGCATTCTGTATTAATAGTATTAGCCGTCACAAAAAGGCAGGTATACTAACTAGATACACGGGACAATTTGGAAATTGTGACAAACACAAGAGCTAATGAAACCATCACATGTAAATGAGAACTTGAGTTTGCTGTCACATTCATTTACCTTTCTTTTGTAAAATTCAACTTGACATCTTTCTCTTGATTTGAAAAGGCTCAAACATAAGCTACTTGGGGATTCAACCGCTTTGCCTTGATTAGAATTGAACAGCCTTGGAACTGATCACTTGGTCATACATGAAATTTGATTGCACATTGCCACTCCATCAGAAACTCTGAACACTAGATATTTGTTTATCGTTGTTAACAGCTCGCTCTTTTTTGTCGCCTCCTATGTCTTTTAAGTACCAGTTGGATGTTATGGTTTTCGTTGAGAATGGTTAAATTCCATACTGAAATTTATGATAGTGGTAATGCCTATTCTTTTCATTTGCAGCAAAAAATTCCATAATGTATAAATTATGTAAATAAAGTCCAGATCTTAAGAAAAGAAACTTTGGAAGAGCATATAAGTAGATTAGGCAAATGGATCTTTCCATTTTTTCTATTATTTTAACTTTCAGCTTTTCAAAAAGAAATTTCTGTGCTACTTAATTCATTCATGGTTGACAAATAGGTCCCAGGATATGAGCGTGGAAATTTTATTGGTCCCACCATCTTATCAGGTGTTACCCCAGACATGGAGTGCTACAAGGTACTTTCCTTGCGTTCGCTTTCTTTTTTTTTTCTTCTTCTTTAAAAAGAATTTATATATACATACCAACATATATAAATGGATTTTCTTTCCCTTCTAAATACTCAAATGGTGAAACTGGTTTCAAAATGGAAGGTGTATGTTCCTGATTCTGAAACCTCTTAACCTGAATCATTTCCTAGTCTGACATGGGGGTTTTTAACTGGCTAAGCTAAATTCATCTTCTTATGCCGCACGAGTTGTTAAAATGGTTATGGGATACCCGTAGGGAGGACAAAGAATTGAACCAGGGATGTTTGAATAATTTTGACGATTCACTATCTTGTTTCTGCAGGAGGAGATTTTTGGGCCAGTTCTTCTATGCTTAGAGGTGCATGCACGAGTCTCTTCCATGTTCTTCTAATCATCTTTTCTGTTGCTTATTATTTGCGTATCTAGAAGCTTACTCGTTTCTTGTTTTGATGTCAGGCTGACAGCTTTGAAGATGCCATAAACATTGTTAACAGAAATAAGTAATTCCATTTTAGCTTCAATTATTACCAAGTTTTCATCATACTAATGTTATACCATGTTAGTGGTTTACATTCGATTTACATTTCTTGACAGATATGGAAATGGAGCTTCTATATTCACAACGTCTGGTGTTGCTGCAAGGAAATTTCAGACCGAGATAGAGGCAGGGCAGGTAAAAAGAACTCTCTTTTTAAGATTTTCCTCTCGAAATAAAAGGAAAAACCCGATAGAAACCATATAGCCATGGTATGTTCATATCTTCTAAGGTAAGAAGTGCAAATCAAGCTCTAACACATTTGAATTTCGACTCAGGTTGGCATTAATGTTCCCATTCCAGTTCCCTTGCCCTTTTTCTCATTTACTGGTTCCAAGGCATCCTTTGCTGGAGATCTGAATTTCTATGGTAAGTAATAATATTCGGAAACTTCTCTTTTGTTTGATTTATAGCGACACTTTTTGATGGAAGTAGAAATCTTCATTTCCCTTTTACTTGATAGTATATTTATATCATTTATTGTGCTTGTTTCTGAGGACAAGCTTACATGAATTTTTTGGTTACCTTTTACAGGCAAAGCAGGAGTTAACTTCTTTACCCAGATCAAAACTGTAACTCAGCAATGGAAGGAGTTACCAGGTGGCGGCAGAGTTAACCTGGCAATGCCTACTTCTCAGAAGGCATAATTGTCACTTAGTGATGATCTTCTGTACTAGTATACTTGTCTGAAACTCTAAATAAAATGGCATCTTGCCATGTTCCTTGAAATATTGTACATTCTTCCAGACGAAGCTGATTTTAGTCAAGAAAATTACAAGATAATGGAACTCAAAGCCAAAAAGAAATAAAAATGTGACCGACCAAGTCCTTAATAATATCGAATTTTAAACCGGTCATGGAGAAATTGAACGAGGCAAACCTCCTTGCGGCAGTCTATTGCAATTATACCTGCAGATGGTTGGCGATTGGCAGTTCTTCCATAGCAATTCAAGTTGAGTAGTAAGAAAAAAAAAATGGTTAAGATACTAGCTTGAAGGTGAGCTTCATTTCTACAGCTAAATCCCAAGTAGGTTGTACAGTTCCAGTAGTTTTAAGCTCCAGTTGATAACCGAAGTTGAGCTAAGTGCATTCTTCCTCTAAGATGGGATGCCATGTTAATTGAACTAGTGCAGCTTACATTACAGATGCTACACTTCAAAAAGGAATTCTTCGCCTGGGCTGTTTCTTTATTAGAGTTCTCTTTTGCTAAGCTTTTCCCATCTTTCTCATGTTCCACGCCAGCTTTATTTTTCTTTCTACTACGGCAGCGCTGGCGACGGGAAGCACTAGTTTCTGGCTCCTCTTTGTGCTCATTACCAGACTGATTGCTTGTAGTTGTTTTCCCTTCCGGTCCTTTGCCAGTGTTCTTGGGAATCGGACGGGGGACAATCCTGAGCAAAGATGTAAGATTATTTGCTTTCAGTGCCTCATAAGCAGCCTTGTGTTTTTTCCCTTGAAGGTGGGAAAATTTAGTTCCATCATTTTGAGTTGTGACACTACATATAGGACAAGTCCACTCATTTTGGCCTAAATTAGAAGCCGATGTCTCAGGAAGGTCTCTAACTGCTGCAACTCGAACAACCCTTTCTTTAGTCTCTGCAGCTGGGAAATTTCTGTTCTGTGTCTGAGTAAGATTAGGCTCTGCTTGGCTTACCTGAAAATCAAATAAGAGAGTTATAAAAGTGAAAGCTGTGTTAACAGTACGGAATATAATTTCAGGGGCAAAAAGAAAGGAATACAGTTGTGAGTTGTGAATATGTAAACAAGCTGGAGTCAAATGTAAACAAGAGTAAACTCATTTAGAAGTGTTCCATTTTTATGCGATAAAACAAAAATGGAATAATAAAAGCAGGAACTTTAGAGGGTAACATGAGAGAAGTATAACAAAGAATAATGAGCAAGTCCATAGAAGCATTATTGAAGCAACTTACACGTAGTAATAGTCCTCTCTCAACTGAAAAATTACAAAGTTCCACATCAAACATTGTGTGATTATGAAAATACGAGGGAACCGACATTTTATTTTATTTTATTTTTTGATTTTCGGAATCTATATACACTATTGTTTAGTACTAGTGTAAGTAGCAGTTGCAACAAGCGTAAAATGAATGTGTTCAACTACGTATATCTATATGCCACGTTTTGCAAGTTTAATACATGAACCAGACCTATCCAATTGTCTTACCATAACAAATGTTTTTTTTTAAAAAAAAAAGGATTGGTTCACATCAAATTAATGTTTCAAAGTTTTATTTTCATTCTCGAACCAGACCTGTATAATTTTCTTCTTCAAAATACTTTACTTTTCTTGGGAAAAGAAATAAGTTATCTGCATACAATTGAACTAAGCAAATATCATTAGAACATTACTTGATTAGCTGATGTAACTTCCTTCTCCTTTATTACCTCCACAGCTTTTATATCTTTCTCTGCAACATTAGAACTGCTGGGGTGGAACTACAACGAGAGAAGAGACAGGAATTCTAGTTTAGTTCCTCAACAACAAAAATGATGAATGAATGTTTCTTTAATTTGTTTTATAAACAAGGACTATGGCATTATCTACTATTTCTTTCTCAATAATTTCAATGTAAATTGCCATGAACTAAATTCCAATTATCATGAAAGTCATACAAAATATATATATATATATTTACCTTGCTAGCATTGAGTTTCTCCAGAGATTCAGGTCCATTTTCCCTTGCCGATGCTTCCATCTCAGCTCGAATGTTTTCACCAACGAATGGAGACTCCTTTCGTTCGTCGGACCAGTTAATGAGAATTCGAGGTCTGATGGCAAAGCATGGCCAAACAAGGTTTTTGTAGACATAAAAGGCACCATCAAAGTATGGTATCACCAGCCAGAAGACGATCATTAGCCTTGTGTACGTCCAGTATGGTACCCTGACAGCCAAAAGGTTGCATGATGAGAAAAATAAATGAAATGAAATGATATGATATAGATATTCAATAAGCCTAAATCCTTAGGATAAGAGCATATATATATATATTGGAATCTTGGCAGGAAAAATAAGTTCAAATTGGCAAGCATATTGAAATCCCTAAACTCGTTTTGGGAACTCTTGATTGAAACTTGGTCATCTTTTCAAAACTAAAATATGAAAGGTAGGAAACTAAAGTGTATTACCAGATATAAGTTCTACAAGAAGAGAAGAAAGTCTACATCAAATGGGAGCAAACCGTGGGCTTGACTACTCGATCTATCCTAATTGTAAGCACATAATTGAACAGAGAAAAATAGAAGGGTCTTGAAAAACAATTCCCAAATAATTCCAAAGCTGTTTATTTGCTCTCAATTACACCGTAATCATATAAATGCTTCATTCAAGCAATTGACTCCTGATATATTCCTAGCACTCCTATTGTGTTCAAGCTTTAATTGGGTCCATCGTTTTCACTTTATTGAAATTCAGTTGGTTCTAAAATTCCTGAAGTCCAATTAATGCATCAAGTTTCCTTTTCTTTGTAATTCTTGAGAACTAAGTGGACGTTTACTAAGAAATCCAAAATGAAAGAAACTTAGGGGGAAAAGACTGAAAAATAACGGGATGAAATCAAAAATTAAGTTATTTCTTCCTGATTTCACTGGTTATTTTAGGGATTGGTAAATACATAGATGAGTGAGAAAAGTAACCACTTCTCTTATTTTTATTCTCATTATGGATTAGTAAACACAGCCTAAAAAGAAAAGAGGAAAAGAGGGGTAACATAAATAAAAAAATTAAGAACATTAGTGAGACTCATTATTCTATAAAGCTTTCTACAGTGCTTTTACAACATGAAATTCCAACAACTTTATGCAGAGTAACTAGAATAGATAGAGAGAAAGTAGAGAGCAGAATACATAATTACCATTCGAGGATGCTTCCTAAAGCATGTTCCATAAGCAAAATCAAAGAGAAAATGACCCAGTAAGCGTTCAACTTTTGGGCATCTGATAAGGAATTGATCTCAATTGCTTTAACCGAAAATAAACTGTCCAAAAACAATAATCATCAAAGAAGCACTCAAAAATCATGCAAAATAACCCTAATAAAACCAGATTTTAAGATGTGTAGACATAACATGCAAAAAACAAGTATCATTTTCAACATCACCATGGGGATCATCATCTTCGTATCATCCCATAGTTATTATCACTAGATATATATCACACATATATATACATATGATAATTTTTTTTTTTCATCTTCTCATTGTTATTTTTATGCTAAAGATCCAATACAAAGAAAAATATCACCAAGTTATGTTACATTTAAGTGAAAAAGGAAATTGGGAGAGCCAGCTTTACCCCAGTCATTATCGAAATTAAAGTACATAAATATATATATATATATAGAGAGAGAGGGAGAGAGAGAGAGAGAGAGAGAGAGAGGGGGGGGGCTTACAGAGGGTACACTAAAGCAAGTAGAGGCCTGCATTTGAATCAGAAGAGAAAAAGGAAAAAAGAAAAAAAAAAGTAAATCTTAAAATGTTACTTCAAAAATCAGTATAGTATAAACTATACATCTCATGGAAATTTTAACCTTATAGATAACTCAAACAGTAAAATTAAGGAAATAAAAAAAATATAAAAAAAAAATATGTACAACTCAAGCAGAAAATACTGCGAATTGCATTGTTTATGGTGAGAAAAAATAATGCATACCATGCTAGAACATCTAAGAAATATTTCAGTACAAAGTGAAGAAAATCCAGGAGACCCATCTTCAAGCTTCAGCCACTTCGTACGGTTTTCTACAATTATTAAAGAAGAGCCAAGTGAGGACGGACGAGACAACAAGGGAATAAGATCAGTAGACGAAGAAACCTTAAAAAGCAGCTTCGTCCGGAAGTCAAGCAGTCACTTTTTCGTACTTTTATGCTCATATTACCAATTTGCCCCAGCGTACGGGCTCCCTTTCTTGGCTTCATTTTGAGGCTACTCCTTGGTACGTGTGAAAATACGAGTACTCTAAAATTGAGATATTAGGAAAATTAATATCTTTGGCGGACTTTTTGACCAATTTTATTAACAAAAAAATAATAATATCTTTTACTAAAATTGTATTATCTCTTATTATTCTCGTTAATTTTAAAAATATTATTGTCTTTTACTAGTTAAAGTTATTCAAAAAGTCAACTTTAGGTATTAATTTTCAGAAATTCTTAATCTCAGGATATTATTTTACAAAATTTAAATTTTAAGATTTAAATTACAAAATACCCAAAGCTCGAGATATTTTTTTACAGTTTACCATAAGAGAAATAAGAAAATAATGAAAATTTTATTTAAAATATAGAAAAACTTTTTCAGTTTTGTATAGTTTAAAACAAGGGATAATATATATATATATAAAGGAATCTATTATGTTTAGTACTTGTGTTAATGACATAAATTGTCCTTGAATTATCTAACCTGTGACAACTTTGTTATCAAAGTTTCAATTATAATAATTAAGCTACTGAACTTTCTGATTTGTGGTAATTTGGTCACTAGATTGTCGAAATTACAATTTACTTAACTTGAGGAGCATGTAGTGGCATCTAAAAGTATATTTGAATGGTAATTTGGAAATTTCAAGTATAAAAATGAATAATTACAAAAAAAAAAAAATAGTTTCAATTATAGCAATTAAACTCCTGAACTTTTTGATTTGTAATTTGGTCCCTGGATTGTCGAAATTACAATTTATTGTTAAATTTTTGGTCATAAACATAATGAGGAGCATGTGGTAGCATATGAAAGTGTATTTGAAAAGTAATTTGGAAATTTCAAGCGTAAAAGTGAACAATCACAGAAAAATTTTATCTAAATTTGCAGCTCCAAACACCTTAAAAAAAATAAATGATATATGTTTCTTTCTCTTTAAATTCTTTTGTTTAGTTTATTTTCCTTTAAATACACTTTTAAATGCTATAACATGCTCCTCATATGTGCATTTTATTAGAAATTTAACATCATATTACAATTTAAACGGTCTAGAGACCAAATTACTTCAAACCAGAAAATTTAATGGCTTAATTGCCATAATGGAAACTTTGAGGACCAAATTGCCACAAGTTAAAAGTATATCTTTGAAGCTCAGAAGTCTATTGCCTTAAAGCTCAAAAGTCCATCTACAGAGTCTGCTTGTTCTTTTGTAGAGGATTTTTATTTTTATTTTTTGATTTCAAAGCATGCAATGAGATTTGGTTCAGATTTTGCAGTGAGAGAAAATAGTTGAGAAAATTTCAGAAGAAAATGGGCAATAAAATATGAGTGAGGGGGAAAATGAGTTTTATGAGTTAGAAGGAGGGAAGTTTTCTTTAGCTGAAGGGGTAGTTTCGATTTTAGGTTTGAAGAGTTATATGTGTAGGCCATTTTGCTAAAAAAAAATACGCCTTAGTTATCTACCAACTTTTGGGCCAAAAATTAGCCAGATATACACTACAACAAGAAGGTTATATAGAACGACGACTAAAGTGGCGACAAATTGCCGCTGCTTTAAAGTATTTATATTTTTTGAGAAATAGAAATACCTAAAATGACGACACTTATCGCTATTTTAGATAAGCCCGCCAAAATTTCTCCTCAGAAATATCTAAAGCGGCAACAAGTGTCACCGCTTTAAAAGGAGTGAGCCAACAGGTGCCAGATTAGAAAATGGCGTAAAAATATCTGCTCTAAAGCGGCGACAATAAATATAATAGTCGCCGCTTTAGATTAATATATTATTAATAAATTAAAATAAATAGAATTAATGAGAAATATGTAAAAATAAAAATAAAAATTTGATTTAAAGGGCCGACAAGTTTTCAAATTTTAAAGCGGCGACAAACATTTCACGAAAATTTAGGCTGTCAGTTTTTGGCTTAAATAAAATGGTGTGTTTCATTTAAAGCGGCGATTACTGAGTTAAAGCGGCAACTATTGTCGTCGCTTTAGATGATTGGTTTCTATACTTAGAAACTCTTCTTCTTCTTCCTCATTTTTTCATATATATATATATATATTTCTCTCTCTCTCTCCCATTCTCTCTCTCTCTATATACCCAGAAACCGATCTCCTCTTGCATTGGTAAGTTTTTTTTTTCTAATTTCTTTTTCTTTCTCTCTCTCTTCCTTTGTTGTTCATTCTTTTTGGATTTTGTTTTTGGAAGGTTGCCTTGCCGTCAGCCACCACCTCTGCCACCATCATCGTCGCCGTTAGCCATTTCTCCCTTGAAGGTTAATATGTTAGTTTTTGATTAATTTGTGGTTTTATTTTTTATTTAAATAATTAAAAATATATGTTGTAATATTAGTTAAATTTGGATATATATATATATGATTGTGTGTTGATATTTTAGTTTTGATTTAATGTTAATTAAAATAAATGTTGTAATATTAGGAAAAATCAGATTTTGGTATAATTTTTTTTTAAGTTTTAGTTTTTTTTTAAAACAATTTTAATTTTATTTTGATATTATATTATTAGGAATATGAATATTTATTGGATTTTTTTATATTGGCTCTGAATTTTTAATGGATTATTGGATATTGGATTTGATGAGTTATTGGTGGATGTTTATGTTTTGAGAATGTGGATTGAATATGAAAAATTATTTACTTGGATATTTTTTGTGTTAAATTATGATTTTTGTTAATATTTTTTATTTTAGTTTATGAGTTAGAAATTTTTTAGGTTAGAATTGTATTTTATTAGAAGTAATAAATGAAATGAATAATAATGAATTAATTTGTTTATTGAATAAGATATTTTTAAAATATTATTTTGAATTAACTTTAAGTAATTAATTTTGATTAATAAATCAATATTTAATTAATAATTTGTAGAG
Organism: Trema orientale; assembly: GCA_002914845.1. Classification (NCBI taxonomy): domain Eukaryota; kingdom Viridiplantae; phylum Streptophyta; class Magnoliopsida; order Rosales; family Cannabaceae; genus Trema; species Trema orientale. The sequence continues at coordinate 98,837 of JXTC01000056.1, read as the reverse complement.
TAAAATGTCTAGAAATGTTTTGTAATTAAGTAGTTATAACCAAATTAAAATGACAAGAAAAAAGAACAAAAAATAAAATAAAAATACAATTAATGTAAATAAATAAATAATAAGATAGTAAATAGATAAAATAATAGGATAGTAATACTCCTATAATTAATAAAATATCCGAAATACTCCTACAATTATAATTATACCCAAAATACCCTTACGACTAATTAATTACAAAACGTTAGTTATTTTCAAAAAATAACCAAAAAATATTTAATTCACAAAATACCCAAAATACCCTTATAGTAACTCAAAAATTTCTACAATTAATAAAATACCCAAAATACCCCTACATCTAATTTATCCCAAAAAATAGGTTATTTTCACAAAATACTCAAAAATACCCATTTAATTCACAAAATACCCAAAATACCCCTAAAATTAATAAAATACCCAAAATATCTTATAGCAACTAAAATACTCATACAATTAAAAAAAATACATGAAATACCCTTACAACTATAATTACACCCAAAATACCGGGTATATGACTAATTAATTACAAAAAGTAGGTTATTTTCAAAAAATAACCAAAAATATCCATTTAAGTCACAAAATACCCAAAATGCCCATAGAATAATAAAATACCCAAAAGACCCTTATAGTAACTAAAATACTCATACAATTAAAAAACTAAAAAATACCCATTTAATTCACAAAATACCCAAAATACCCCAAGAATAATAAAATACCCGAAATACCCTTATAGTAACTGTTAACCCAAGATTGACTACCCAAGAGGGGGGTGAGTTGAGTTTTAGAACGTTTTAAGAAACTTTTTAACTATTTAAAACCATAGACCACTATTTTTAACATTGAAGCTAAACGAACAATAATACTAAGTATATAGTGATAATATCAAGCAAGTTAAGCACACTATATATCAAACACTCAATCAAATAGCTTACAATAAAATAAAGAGTATAGGGATAGAGAAAATGCAAACTCGATTTTTACAAGGTTCGACAAACACGATGATTTGCCTACGTCCCCGGCTCTCGGCAACTTGCTTCGAGCTTTCCACTATCGGATCAAGATTATGGGCTTGACCAACCCTTGTACAAACGGAGTGAATTCTTCTTAAGCACACCCTAGCCTTTACAATAGTTTTGACTCCGGCTCTATCACGCCTAACCTCGGATTGTTTTGACTCTGGTGCCAATCTCACCTATATCGGATTGTTTGGACAATGGTGCTAACATCACCAACTAACGGGTTGTTTAGACTCCAGTGGTAACCTCACCTACACTCGAGTTGTTTAGACTCCGGTGGCAACCTTACCTAAATCGGGTTGTTTATGACTCCGGTGCCAATCTCACCTCAACTCAAATTATTTTTCAATAAAAGAGTGAACACACTCAAGAACTCTCTTCTCAAAAGTAATGAATACAATTTTGGCTTAGGAGATTTGAGAACAATGCAATATAAATGCTCTAAGATTGGCTCAATATGATTTGAAAGTTAAGGTTGAGTAAAAGAGAGCTTTTGCACCTAAAAACTGATTGTATATCAATGTAGCTTCATATTCTGTTGTTCTAAGTCGTCAAACATGGCTCTATTTAAAGGCATCTTAAAAAACTAGCCGTTTTCGACCGTTAGAAAAATGCTGTCAAAATTTTGGTCGACCAGAAATAATTTTGGTTGACCAAAAAACTAGCCGTTGGAATCTGATACTCCAGTTCAGCTCCAACGGGCATTTTTGGTCGCTGTTAAGCCTGGTCGACCAAAATGGGTCAGAAACCAGTAAATGGTTTCTTTGATCCAAACTTTGGTCATTTTTAAAACTTCCTTTTTCTAAATATTTTTAACATTAAAAAGGAACTTTTTGAGGATATTTTCGTTAGATTAAAAATGATATTTATTTTCAAACTTCTAAAATAAAATAACCATTTTAACTTAAGATAGTTTGAAAACTTTTTTGAAAGTACTTGAAAATTCTTTTGAAACTATGAGCCAATGCGAAGAGAATCTATGTGCAATGAACTAAATCAAATACAAGACTAAGTATAAAATATACCTTATCTAGACACGGTCTTGTATCTTGATTATCAGTCTTCAAGCTTGATTCTAATAGGTCTATATGCATCCATCTTCAAGCTTGATTCCTTGATTAACTTGAGCTAGAACTTTAAAACCACTTCACTACACACTTAAGTTAAATAATTAGTACTAAATCAAATGTTTGTTATCTTCAAAATTAGAGTGAGCACACTTATAGCAGACTTATAGTAACTAAAATAGTAACTAAAATCTTCAAAATGATTGAAATCTTAATTTCTCAACAGTAACTAAAATACTCATAAAACTAAAACAAATACCCAAAAATACCCAAAATTTCCCTAGAATAACAAAATACCCAAAATACCCTTATAGTAACTAAAATACTCATAAAATTTTAAAAAAAAATCTAAAAATACCCATTTAATTCACAAAATACCCAAAATTGCAATAATAAAATACTAAAAATACTCTTATAGTAACTAAAATATTCATACAATTAAAAAAAATACCCAAAATACTCATTTAATTCACAAAATGCCCATAGAATAATAAAATATCCAAAATACCCTTATAATAACTAAAATAATCATATAATTAAAAAATACTCAAAAATACCCATTTAATTCAAAAAATACCAAAAATACCCATAGAATAATAAAATACCTAAAATACCCGTATAGTAACTAAAATACTCATACAATTTAAAAAAATACCCAAAAATACCCATTTAATTCACAAAATATCCAAAATGCCCCTAGAATAATAAAATATCCAAAATACTCTTATAGTAACTAAAATATTCCTACAATTAATAAAAAAAACCCGAAATGCCCCATTAAATCATGAACACTAGAATGGTCGTGACGCGTAAACTGGTTGGGGGTATTCTTGATCATCACTGTCAGAGTTATACAATTGTGATGATCAAGACCATTCCAAACCAGTTGACATGTGATGACAAATATTGTAGTCATAGTCATAATGTGTAAATTTGTGCACATAGTAATTTTAATACATGCATGCATTAGTTTAGTCACAAAAGAAATTACCTTAGACCCGTTCAGGAGTTGATGAGAGATTATGCATCTCGATATCGATTCTTGAATTATCCCGTTTGAACAGTTTGAGATTACACATTTTGTTTTGTCATTTATTTATAAATATTGTTCTTTGGTCAAGTTCTGATGGTATCTCCTTACGTTCTCCGGGTGTGTACATATGTGTAGCACACTTAGGAGAGTTGTGGGGAGATGTTGCCGGAATTTCGGCGTGAACAAAATAATATTTGAGTGAATGATGTACCACATAACAAAGTAATCCTGAACGGGATAGGGTCTTACCTTTTAGAAATGGAGTGATAAGGCAGATTTAGGATACGTTTTTCATGATCATCCATATCTATTCTATTTCAACACTAAGTTGATGTGAATAGTAACAGTAAGGATGTTTGTGGATAAGAGTTGGATACATTTAAAAGATTATTGGTATGATGCATATTAGAATTGTGCAATTGTATTTTTTGAAAAGGCTAAACAATATGTCAATGACCAAGGCAAAGTTAAATGCCCTTGTCTGATATGTCAGAATGTGTTGCATCAGACTGTTGAAACGCTGGAAGCACATTGGATAGATAATGGGTTTGATTCAACATATACTAATTGGATCTTCCATGGAAAAGTTGTTGAGATTCGTCTTCCTCGTAATGATGTTCATGTAGAAAATGTTGATCCGATAGATAAGATGGGGGACATATTGCAGGATTTTATTGGGCCAGAAAATACAGACAGTGGTTAAAATGAATACGATTTAGGAGATGATGTAGCAATGAGACCATCTGTATCTGCCCAATAATATGATGAGTTATTCTCTGAAGTGGAAGCTGAGTTGTATCCGGGATGCACCAATTACTCATCTTTGAACTTTTTTATCAAACTTATGCATTTGAAAGTAATGCATAAGTGGACTAATAAGTCGTTTGATAGTTTATTAAAATTATGAAAAGATGCATTTCTAGCTGACAATAAGATACCACGATCATATTACGATGCAAAGAAGTAGATGTCTAAGTTAGGTTTGGGATATGAGTCCATTCATATATGCCAATATGACTGTGCATTATTTTGGAAGGAGAATGGTGACATGGAGAATTGTCCTGTTTGTGAGACGAGTCGATAGGTAGACAAAAATACGAAAGGGAAGAAGGTACTTCACAAAGTATTATAGTATTTTCCATTAATACAACGATTGAAGCGTCTGTATAGGTCCAGACACACTGCAAAAGAAATAAAGTGGCATTTTAAATGTTGAGACATCCTGTTGACAGTGAAGCATGGAAAAATTTTGATATGAAGATTCCAGATTTTGTTTCAGAACCACGGAATGTCCGTTTGGGATTGGATGCTGATGGGTTTAATCAGTTTTGCAATATGAGTTTGTCTTATAGTATGTGGCCAGTGATTTTGACTATGTATAACCTTCCTCTGTGGCTGTGCATGAAAGAGTCTTATTTTATGATGTCCCTTTTAATTCTTAGATCGCAATCTCCTAGAAAGGAAATTGATGTATTTCTAAGGCCGTTGGTGGACGAGTTGAAGTAATTATGGCATGTTGGAGTTGAAATGAGAGATGTCGTTGATAACAAATGTTTAAAATGGGAGTTGTATTTATATGGACTGTAAATGATTTTCCAGCTCGTAGTAGTTTATCTGGATGGAGTGGGCAAGGATACAAAGTATGTCCCATATGTAACGAAGATACTCTGTCATTGTGTTTAAGAACAAAGACTTATTATGTGGGGCATAGAAGTTTCCTTCCAAAATCTCATGCATTTCGAAAAAGTTCACTATTTGATGGGAAGGTAGAGAGAAGAAATCCACCAAGGGTATTTTGTAATAAAGATATTTTGTAACAATTCAGTTATATGGGACCTGATGTTCCAGGTAAACATCTAAAATATGGTGAGGTGAAACGAAAAAGAGACAATAAAGAACTCAACTGGAGAAAAAAGAGTATATTTTTTTACCTTGCGTATTAGTCATCACTAAAACTAAGGCACAATCTCGATAGTATGCATATTGAGAAAAATGTGTGCGATACTATTCTTAGTACAATGTTGGACATTGAAGAAAAATCTAAGGATACAGTGAATGCAAGGCATGGCTTGGAAGATTTAAATATCAGATCAGAGTTACATATCATCGAAGAAGGGGACAAGTTGATTATACCTCACGCAGAGTACACTCTCATTACTGATGATCGATATAAATTTTATCAGTTTATTAAATCTGTCAAATTTCCTGATGGGTTTGCAAGTAATCTTTGAACCAATGTAACTGATAATGATACAAAAATTACCGGGTTGAAATCACATGATTGCCCTGTTATTATGCAATGTCTGTTGGCACCGGGAATTTATCTTTTTGTGAATAAGGACATCTCATCCACAATAACTGAGTTATGAAACTTTTTCCAGCTAATCTGTGCAAAGACTTTAAATGTGAAAGACTTGGAGAAATCTGAGGTTGACATAGGTCTTGTTCTTTACAAGCTCGAGCGCATTTTTCCTCCTGCTTTTTTCAATATCATGGTGCACTTGATGATTCATTTGCCAAAAGAGCCATTACTTAGAGGGCTTGTTCATTATAGATGGATGTATCCTTATGAACGCTATATAAAGAAGTTGGAAAACTATGTAAGAAATCGAGTACGACTAAAGGGTTTGATTGCTGAAGGTTATATTATTGACGAAGCCTTGATTTCAATGTACTTGCAAGGAGTTGAGTTCAACCAGCCGGAAAGGACAGAAGATCCCGTTCAGAATAGTCCGAAGCTGAGTTTGTCAGTTTTCCAATCATATTGTCGTCCAATTCGTAAAAAAAATATTGTCCATCTTGATGATCAATTGCGTTAGAAGGCTCATTGGTATATACTGAACAATTGTCCTTAATTCACAATTGTCCTTAATTCCACATTTATTTGGAGTAAGTGTTGTCAATTTATATTTGGATTTACTAATAAAATTTGTTCACTAATTGAATCTATTTATTAATTTCGGTGTTATACTCTTCATCAGTGAACATATGAGAGAGCTTTAGCAAAACGGTGGTAATAACTTCAATGAAATCCAAAAATTAGAGTTTTCATCTTGGTTTTATACAAAGATATACTTAAATTGTTGTCATTGTAGTTTTGTCCATTTTGATATAATTACTTAAATTATTGTCATTGTAGTTAATTTTATGTCATATGTTAATTATCAGATGTATCATCTACGACAAAATGGCAGTCTAGAAGCAACTAATGAGTTATATACTTTGGCATCTAGACCAAATTTTAACACTTTGTCCTACTCTATATGTGTTATAAATGATATCCAGTTTGTAGTATATAATCGAGACTCTAGACATAAAACTTAGAACAGTAGAGTTTGTGTTCCGGGATTTGATGCCAATACATTTTATGGGCATCTAGAAGATATACAAGAGTTTACTTTCTTGAACTAATTATATATCATCTTGTTCATATGTAAATGGTTTAACACCGACCCTTGGAAGAAGAATATACGAACGGACAAAAATATTACTAGTGTTGCAATCAATTCTGAGTGGTACAAAGATGAACCTTACATTCTTACCTTTCAAGCAAAGTAAATTTTCTATATAGACGATTTGTTGCACGGCCCTAACTGGAAAATAGTTGGAGACTTGACTCAACATAGTGGCTAGGATATTCCGGATAATGACGAGACCGATGCTGAGCTAAATGTGCTGTAGGATCTAAACTTCTCTAATTTTATTCTAACCGTTGACCTTGGACATTTGGAGCCTATTTCTATTCCTTAAGAAAACCTTATATCTCGCGCTTAAGAAAACAATGTCAATACTAATTATGATATTGAATAGGGGATGATGATTTCGTAAATGATATTGAACTTGAGGATAATACAATATTAGATTATGAAGAAGACGAGCTTGAGGAAGATGACAATGACAATGATGAAGATGTAGATAAAATCTTATCTAGTAGCGAGTTTGATAGCGATTAGGATTGTTATTTATTTTTATTCATACTCATATGAAAAACCTTTTACATTATTAATGATTGAATTTTTAGAATTTAATTTCAATATTACTCTACACCTTTTAATTATAATATACTTGTCACTATTAATACTTGCACATAGTCATGGCCGCAGTTGAGCCTAGTTATCATAGTGATGATAGAGGTGTTGATCCTCCACGGTGTCCTACTAGAGTTCCTCAGCGACACGAGTTAGGTATTATTCGTTACATATTTTACTTTTTCATTACTTTGGATATGTAGACCCTAGCCTGCTTACTAATATGCTTACTTATTTTGCAGATCCTATTAGGAGGAATGTGAGGTCGAAGAGTAGGTCATTGAACCTACATCAGCTATTTGAGGAAAAGGGGAGGAACTCTCTTCCAATCAAATTTGACAAGGCGGGAGGCACTTAGCGCCCAGTCGACGACTATAAAAAATACTTCTCCCGTTTGATTAGCATGCTTGTCCTATAGAATGTGGATCATTGGTATAAAAATTGGAAGTTAGTTCCTGCTAAGCAGAAAGAAAAGATCATTCATGTTGTCGAGGTAAAACATATGTTATATTTATTAAATATTATAAATTTTGTATTTACTTATAACGTAATGATAATTTTTGTAATTGTAGGAATTTTATGAGTACAAAGATCTTGACCACGACAGAGACAATTTGGCTAATGTCAGGGATGACATCCTTGGGACTGCGGCATATATATATAGCAACTGGAAGACCGAGCTTAATGAGCATTTCAGGCTCGTTGGAGGCGACAAGAATGCTCTTGACTTGGCAATAGCACGTTCTAAAGTGTCTAACGAGATGAATGCCATGACATGAGAGCGTTGTTGTGACCTTTTTGACTCTCCGGCATTTAGGGTTAGTGTGTAGTTATGAATTATTCATTTCTTTTTAAGTAATAAAATATTATATTATAACTAATTTTTTGCAACACGCGATGTATAAAAGAAATGCTGCGAATATGGCGCGTCAATTAGCAGTGAGCAAATAAGGAGCCGCTTCCATTGCTCACAAACGATATAAGAAGGTAATAAAATTACTATTTTTCTTATAATACTTTTAATTTTTAAAGCATTAAATTTCAATAATAAATTATGTATTTACAGCATAATCCTACTACTGGAGAGCTTCAACCGGTTGCTGAAAATTTCAAGGATCGTTACATCACTGAGATGATTGAATGGCTGAGTGCATAGTTTGAGGCTAATTACGTATGTCATTAATTAATTTTTTTAAACAAAATCTCTATTTTTTTCTATTTACTAATTTTAATCTTTTTTGTAGAATAAGATGCTTGAAATTTAGGACACTAAGTCTCAAGCATCGTCCTAATCTGGTTCGAGCTCATTCGCTACTATCACTGATGCTCTTATTGTGGATGAGGTTTTTGGTACACATCACAGATTTAGGAGAGGTGTCAGATGTAAGTTGAGTAAGTCCGCTTCCAGTACTAGATATGCCCCACCAGACTTTTCACTACCAGTATCTGAGGATGTCCAGTGATATATACGAGAGAGCTAGCAATAAATGACGACAACCCAGTAGCGAGAGATTGCCACTCAGGAGATGATCGCTCAATAACAACGATCAATATAGGTTCAGGCGGCGTAGTTAGAGCACATGCAGAGGATTTTGCCATCTCTAGTACCAGATGTCAACATGTCTAGCCTGCTCTTATCCATCCAAGGTCCCCTTCAGTATCGTTTCGCACGATGCCCTCGTCCCCGCAACTGCCACCTCGTTTCGCCTATCCTCCACCACCTCAACTGACTCGTCAAGGAGATGACAGTGAAGAAACTAAGGATGACAACTTAGGCTTGTAGACTCTTTTCTACTTTCAGACAATTTTATATATTTTTAGTTTTTAACAACACTTTTTAATTTTAATGTCACTTAAAATATTATTTTATTTATTTTTTATTAATTATTAATTTATTTTTTAATGTATTTTTTATTTATTTAAATTTGAATTAATTTTTATAGTTTAAAAAATAAATATATAAAAAATAATTAGTTTAATTAAATATTTAAATATTTAAAATAATTAATTAAAAAAATAAAATTCTATATAAAGCGGCGACGATTATCGCCGCTTTAGGTTACTAATTTAATTAATTATTTAATAAAAGAAAATTCGCTCTAAAGTGGCGATAGTTGTTGCCGCTTTAAATAAACATATAGCGACGACAATTTCAAAATTGTCACCGTTATTGGTCTGTCAGATGACATTTTTGTCGACTTTTTAGCAGGGAAAATTATCACTGCTATAAATTATCTAATACGGGGACCACGTGTGTCGCCGTTTATATCTATACCAGCGAACGTTTAGTGGCGACTCTAAAGCAAGGATATTGTCGCCGCTTTATATCTAAAGTGGCGATACTCGGCTTTAATGTGGCGACAAATGTCGCCGCTCTATTCCTGTTTTCTTCAAGTGATAGCTATTCGATCGTTTAAATTTTTTAAAACAATTATAAAAAAGGGAAAAAAAGAAGGAAGACTGACAAATGTTCAAAAAATTGCATTGTCTTTTTCTTTTTTCCCCCTTCATTTTAAGTGCTTTTCATTATTTTAACAATTTTTATTTTTGATAATTATTTTTTAATATTTTATGAGTTTAAAAGGTAAAAATATTTTTTGATATAATCTTAAGTTTCAATTTTGACCATATTTGTGGGCCTGGTGCTATTTTTTCTAAAACAATAAATGTGATTTTTTTTATATTATCCTTTTAAAATAATAACAACTTATTGTCTTATCATATTGTTTACAAATATAGAAGAAGAAATTATAATTAAGATGAAAATGTTTCAAACATAGTATAGAATGCTAATAACTCCTATGTATATCAAATTTTTTATAAAATATCCTATTTATTTATTGACATGTGTTATCTTCACCTTTTCATGAGTTGATTGTTTTGTTTGAAATTGAAGATGAACATGTCAATGTATAAATAGGACATCTAATAACTTTATTTTAATTTTAATTTTAATTTGGATTTAATTTTTTTATTAAGAGCAATTTCAAGTTTCATTATTATTTTTCTCCTCATGGATGGCGTTGTTTTTTAAGATCAATCTTGTCATTTCCGTTCGATTTCTTCCATTTTCCTGATTTGCAACGGATAGATTTGATAAATATCAAAATTGAAGAATAACTATTGATAAAAAATAATACAAAGTTTAATTTGAGAATTGTATATATAGCTACTGTCATTTTACCAGTTTGTCTGTCCCCAATAATTAATTATTGCTGACCACGTCCTATATTGTCATAAAATCAAGAGCAGTAGGTCACGTTTGACATTTTAAATGCCGCAAAGGATTATGTCAAAAATTAACAAGAGGAATGTTAGAACTGTGATACCCAAGATTCTGATAAGCATACCAAGCCAATAATAAACATGTTTTTATCATATATTAGGTATCTAGAAGTCATTAATACTAATTTTGTAGTAATATGCGCATTCCTTATGTTATGTGCTTTTATACCTATTTTACTATACTAATGTTTATCGAAGTATCCCTATGCAGTGTAAGACTCAATACCCTCAGAGAGAGAGAGAGTGCTCGGTGTGCTAAAAGAACAAAGAATATGTTCATGAATACAATATTATATGTATATGCATAAAAATCATGTTTACTGATAACTTGGTCAAATGATGGTTTTTCGGCAAAACGCATTTTTTACGTTTTTCAGAGCCAAATTCACAGTGCATTTGATATGTCAAATAGCATTTTTTTTTTTAAAAAAAAAAAAAGTGGGGCTTAACTAATGACCACCACTTACTACAAATTAAAAGAAAATGGCACACACACACACTACCAAGGTTTGAACCCCTGACCCCCCCAAACACACACACAACCCTCAAACCTTGGACCAACTGAGCTAACCCCAGTTGGAAATAAACTAAAATATGCAGACATGTCAAATAGCATTAAGTTAATATATAGGACTCAGTTCTAGTATTTTTCAAAATGTCGGTTCCAAGTAAGTACGAGGTGCCATTCACGACTTTGATTTGTGTCTTATTGCACAAAGCTAATTTAGATTCACCTTAATCATATAATGTCATTTTTGTGCATTCTAATAATTGAGCGCTAATACTTTGTTTGCATTATTAATTGGAGTCTAATTGACTTATTTTTATATTTAATAATTGGTTATTAGACTAGGTGTTACCATATTACAATAGGGCTGGTCACATGCGATCATAAGTCAAAATATGACTATTTTTCACCTTCTAAGCTAGGATTCACCATTTTTTTCTACACTTGGGTAGATGAACAACGTGGTGAGTAAGCTACATATGTTTTAGATTAGGACACATGGAAAGTTATGGTGTAAAATCCTCAAAATGCCCCTCAGAATTTAACTTATTTCATTTTTTAGCAATTAATTGTTGCTTTTTTTTTTTAATCAAATATGGACATTTTCTTTCTCTTTCCCTTTTTCTTTCTCACCTGTTATGACTTGAACCTCTACAGGACCTCTTCAGACTTCTCTCAACTACACTTAGCCATATCCAAGAGTTTTTAAGTGGTAAAACACAAGTCGGAGCTCTAAAAAGCAAGATAGGTCCAAACTAGTCAAGGTAAGTCTACTAGTTCTTCTTCCTAGGTATTATTCTAATTACAGCTCTCCATCTATTGCCACTTAAATAAGAGTTTTTCCAGGTCCTCTTGAGTCCTAAAATCCATTTCTAAGTCTTGAGAATCAGTTTGGTAAAGGTAGAAGACAAGAATTTCAGCAAAAGCTCAAACTAGTAAAAGTGAGTTTTATGTAGGATTTTGAATTTGTAATTAGTTTCTTTTGATGCAGCTCTTAAATCACAGCTCTTATTTAAGGAATAAAGTTCCTAAGAATCCTAATTTGTTGTTGGAAATAAATAATTTAAGTGAAGGATTAAAGTAACCTAAAAGCCCAAGTTTGCTATTTGTGGATTCAAGTGTTTTCATGGGTAACTTAAGTTATCTATACGTGTAACTTGATTTTTTGAACTTGGACTATAAGTTACGTAGATCCTATTATGTATTACATTCATTTAGTTACTGTTTGTAAGTATGGATAAATACTACAAGTGTTTTAAACTTTTTCTAAACTGAAAAGAGTTCAAATATGCTTATGATGTTCTAAATATTTTTCTTTGATTTGCATATATGGTAATTAGCTTGTAAATTTTTATTACATGTTTGAAACTATAATTTTAATTATGTGGGAATGTCCTTAAAATATAGGAGGTACTGTTCAAATATTTCTAAAACTAAATGGCAGTATTAAGAGTAAATGGACTAATTTTTATAAGAATACATGTCATTTTGGATCATTTTTGTACTAAAGAACTAGCATTCATATTTTGATGATTTTGACCATTTTTCAATGCTATTTATTGGCTACTAAGTACCTTAAATGATTTATATACTTTTGGGTCATTTTATGATCTAGTTTCCTGATTTAGTGAAAGTTGTGATTCACTACAACAAATGAGTAATAGAGCGAAGATGCCTAAAGTGGCAAGCTCGCACTAAAAGTGGCGACAAATCAGGTATTAGCGGCAACTACTAAAATTCGCCACTTTAAATATTGCATTATTAATGCATGCCAATATTTCCCACTAAAAACTAGTTGTCACAGCTTTAGATTAAGTGCGCCAAGTGGCGCGAGATATTCTAACCAAAAACTCTAAAGCGACGAAAATTGTCAAATTCTGGCGGTCAATTAGACCACCAAAATTTTCACGAAATATTTAAAGTGGCGACTATTAAATTTTTTTAATTATTTATTATTTATAATTACTTTCTCAATTAAAAGTTTTATTCGAATTAAAAATGCTAAAGCAGCGGCAATTATATATATTTACGACAAAATATAAATAACAGAAAATCACAAGTGACACAAGGATTTATCGTGGTTCAGCTTTTGGTCTACGTCCAAGTTCGAGACGATAAAAAAATTGCACTATAACAAAAGGAGATCACAAAAGTCTACAAATTTTTCTACAACCAAATCCCAAATACATCCAAATCTATTTCACTATAACTTTGCTATTTGTGGATTCAAGCGTTTTATTACGCTTTTGCTAATCAATTTTTTCTTTTAGAAATTAAATATTTCAAAAGTGAAACTCAAACTTTATGTTGCAATCTAAAAGAGTGAATTCTGTTTTATTTCCGATAATTGCAGAGTTAGAATTGTTTTTTAGGTAAGCAAAGTTAGAGTTATTAAAATAAAAAAAAAAAGATGAAATAATATATGTAATTATAAACCCTTATTTAATTTAGAGTCAATAATATTAAGCAATCTCTTATGTTAATTTTTTCTTCTTCTTAATAGTGCATTGAAACAACGTGTGTGGAAGTCAGTAAAACTCAACTCGTTTAAAACTTTAAATTAATTGATGATTGTGACAAAAAGTATACATATACCATACCTTCTGTCCTCTAAACCATGTCTCTCTAACTGTTTTGCTCCTCCTCTTAAGTCCTCTCAAATTTAATTTTTTTTTTTTGCTTAGTTCTCCGTCGTTAACTTTGAGTTCTGATCCGATCATGGCCGCTCATGATTCAGCGACACCTTCCTCGCTGGGCCCACCTGCATGCGAGAAAGACGCTAAGGCGCTTCAGCTCATAGAGGAAATGACTCGGAACACCGACTCGGTCCAGGAGAGGATTCTCCGGGAGATTCTGAGTTGCAACTCGGAAACCGAGTACGTCAAACGATTTGGACTCAACGGCGCGACGGATCGTGACACGTTCAAGTCAAAGGTCCCGATCGTGACATACGAGGATCTTCTGCCCGATATCCAACGTATCGCCAATGGCGACCGCTCCCCCATTTTTTCCTCCCAGCCCATCTCTGAGTTCCTCGCTAGGTAACTGTATAAAAAATTAATACTATATTGTTGTATAGGGATAGTTGCAAAAAAATACCCCCATATTTAGATGTTCTACAAATTAAACCCTAAAGTATGGATTCTGCGAAATAATACTTTGAGATTACGAATTTCTGAAAATTAATACCCTGTGTTGATTTTTAACTGATAAAATACAATAGTAACATAAAAATTAAGATGAATAATATTGATTAATCTAGTTTTAATGAAGAATATTATTATTTTTTCGTCCCTAAAATTGGTCAAAAAATCTGTCGTATTAATTTTCAGAAATTCTAAATCTCAGGATATTATTTTGCAGAGTCCAAATTTCAGGGTTTAAATTGCATAATATCCAAATATGGAGTATTTTTTTTGCAGTTATCCCTTGTTGTATATATAATATAGTTGAGATTTTTTTTTTTTACCTATGTGTAGGTGTATTTTTTTTAGCCGTTGGATCATCATCTAATGGTAATCCAACAACTATAATGATATGCATAAAAAAACGTGCATTGTTAATGCTATTTTTTTTATTTTTAATATAAAAATACAAAAAAAAATTTCATTCACCAAATTGATACCTATGCATAAGTGAATTAGTGTCATAATATATATTGTATTTTGTTTATTTATTTTAGTGTTACAAAAGTTTGTGCATAAAAGATTATTTTTGGTCTTGATCAAATGCAGTTCTGGGACTTCTGGTGGAGAAAGGAAACTACTGCCTACAACTAATGAACAGCTGGACCGTTGCCAGCTTTTGTTTAGTCTTCGCATGCCCGTTATAAACATGTAAATTTTCTCGTAAACCTAGTAAATAAGAAAAATAATTTCAAATTTTAGAAGACATGACATAAATTCATTTGATAAACTAAACATATTCAAAGAGAAAAATTATATATAGATAGAGTAATTGATAGTTTATTGTTTATGGTTTATTAGTATTTAATAGTGGGGGAGTGGTGTGTCGGTTGGTAGTGTAAAGAAAAGATGATAATAATGTGAGTGATTGGTTTGCTTTATAAAGAAAGCAATATAGTTTTCACATGGGTGTATAGTTTGATAGGAAATATTTTTTTAATAGAATAGTTAGATTTAATGGAAAATTAGGTTTGTTGTTTTGTGTGGATATGTAGGCTGCAGGAGAGACAAAGCTTTAGGAAATGTAGTATAGGCTAGTAGTAAAATAGGCTGTATTATTGTTACTTTGGCTTTTTTAATACAAGAAGAACAATGTCTATTTATAGGCTGAGCGTGTCGGTAGCCTTTATAAAAATTTCAACAAACCGACTTTAATTTGTGGCTACATTTTATTTTCTAGCACATACTCTATCACGACTTCTTTAATACATTATATTTTATTTATATCTTAGTTATATCTAGAACATTTTAGGCAATTCTAGAAATATGTAGCATATTCTATTAGTAATATACATAGTTAATTTATTTGATTTTTAATTTCTTCTATGTTTTTAATTTATGTATTCGATTTTGATATATATTTTTTTTGGCTCGATTTTGATATATATTTTTTTTGGTTTTCTTCTGGCAATCTGTAAAAGTTACGTGCCTGGACTAGACAAAGGGAAAGGCCTCTACTTCTTGTTCATTAGGGCCGAAACAAAGACCCCAGGTGGTCTCGTGGCACGACCAATTTTGACTAGCGTTTTCAAGAATGAAAACTTCAAGAACCGTCCGTACGATCCGTACGACGTCTACACCAGCCCCAACGAGACTATCCTTTGTCCGGATTCATTCCAAAGTATGTACTCTCAGATGCTCTGCGGCCTCATCATGCGCCATGAGGTCCTCCGAGTCGGCGCCATATTCGCCTCCGGCCTGGTACACGCCATCCGGTTCCTCCAGCTCAGCTGGAGAGACCTCGCAAGTGACATCTCGACCGGAACCCTAAACCCTAGAATAACCGACCCGGCCATCAAGGAACGGCTCATGTCGGATATCCTCAAACCCGACCCGGAACTCGCCGAGTTCGTATCCTCACAATGCTCCGGGCAGAATTGGGAAGGCATCATAACCCGAATTTGGCCCAACACCATTTATCTTGACACTGTGGTGACGGGCTCAATGGCTCAGTACGTCCCAACTCTTGATTACTACAGCGGCGGGCTTCCCAAGGTCTCCTTAACCTACAGTTCTTCCGAGTGTTGCATCGGGATCAACCTCAAACCTATGTGTGATCCCTCCGACATTTCCTACACCATTATGCCGAACATGGCCTTCTTCGAGTTCATGCCGCACGATCCACCGCCGCCAAGGCATGACGCGCCGCCTCGGCTCGTCGACCTGGCCGACGTCGAGGTAGGCAAAGAATACGAATCGTGGTCACAACGCACGCGGGGCTATGCCGGTACCAGGTCGGGGACATCCTCCGAGTCACCGGGTTCCATAACACGGCACCGCAGTTTCAGTTTGTTCGGAGGAAGAACGTCGTTCTGAGTGTCGACACTGATAAGACCACCGAGTCCGAGCTCCAGAAGGCCGTCGAAAGCGCGTCCCTTCTCCTCCGGGAGTTTCACACGAGCGTGGTTGAGCACACGAGTTATGCGGATACCAAGACAGTTCCGGGTCATTATGTGATATATTTGGAGCTTTTGGTGAAGGACTCCGCTAATGATGTGCCGAGTCATGAAGTGTTGAATAGGTGTTGCTTGGCCATGGAGGAGTCGCTCAACTTTATCTATAGACGAGGGAGAGTGGCCGATAACTCGATCGGAGCGTTGGAGATAAGGGTCGTGAAAAATGGGACTTTTGAAGAGCTTATGGATTATGCCATATTGAGGGGTTCGTCCATGAGTCAGTATAAGACACCCAGGTGCATAAATTCCATACCCATATTGGAGCTTCTCGATTCAAAGGTAGTTTCGGTGCACTTTAGCCCATCTGCACCGCATTTTGACTCGGGAAACAAATAAGAGTAATGTTTTGATAGGACCAATGTATGCTTTCGTGTATGTATACTAATAAAAATGTGTTACCGTATTAAAAATTATAAACGTGAGGCTCATGGGCACTTAATTTTTATCTTTAATTAATGAACAATGCTATGGGGCACCCCTGGTGCCCAGCACCACAGTGACATGTCTGTTTGTCACTGGATGATTTAATTAATAAACTGGGTCCCACATAGACCCCACTTAAATTATAATTATGATTAGCCAGTGACAGACTGACACATCACTGTGGTGCTGGGCACCACTGGTGCCCTATAGCATTATTCTTAATTAATTTATATGTAAACTAAAACAAAAAATAGGTCTCTCTTGCCAATATTTTTTTTTCATTTTTTCATTTCCTCTTACCTTCTCTTATTTAATAATTAATTAATTAATGGATTGATATAAATAATCTTATATAAAATGACATAAATCACTACAATTGAGTGTCTGTGGATTCTTCTTTCTTCTATAATTTTTTATTTTAAAAGGATATATAGATAATAGACCCTTCTTTCTTAGAACACCCTCAAACATAACTACATAACCAATCATTCCTTGAAAGAAACTCTAAAAAATTCTAACATATTTTAGTTAAATTAAGTTTTTATATACATAATGACATATTGTGAATTCTAAATTTCAACATTTCAATTTAATTTTTTAAGATTATGAGCTCAAGGTCCCTCAAAAATAACTCAAGATCATCCTTAACTTTTTAGGACAAGAATTAGAAAAAAGAAAAAGAAAAGAAAAAGAAACGTTGACTAATATTTAGAATCCCAAAAGTGGGCTATCTACTATTTTAAATAAAAGTATTAGAGTACTTGATATATGAAGTGAGTTTTATCGGCAGCGTTCATTCGATCTAATATGCATTATTTTAGCATATTTATATCTGATTCGCAATAAGTGCGGATTTCATATTTTTCATCAAATCCAATCACTAAAACAAGTAGTTAATAGAACGACGACTCTAAAGCGGCGAGTCGCCGTTTTAGAAGATTTATATTGCCAGATATACGAAAATGTCTACAGCGGGGGCACGTGTCGCTGCTTTAGAGAAGCGCGCCAAAATTTATCTCCAATAATTCCTAAAGCGGCAACAAGTGGAAAAATATCTTCTCTAAAACTGCGACAATAGTCGCCGCTTTATATTAATGTAATATTAATAAATTAATATAATAATAATTATTATAAAATATGTGAATTTAAAAATTAAAAGCAGATTTAAAGCGGCGACAAATATCCCCATTTCAGATTAGAACATTTAAAGCGGCGACACATATCACCGCTTTAGATTTTTTGTTTAGCGGCGACAAATTATCCAGAAATCGATCGTCTTCCTCGCCATTTTTGTTCTCTCTCTCTCGCTCTCTCTCTCTCTCTCTCAACCTAGAAATCAACTCCTCCTCACTGGTAAGTTTTTTTAGAATCCCAAAAGTGGGCTATCTACTATTTTAAATAAAAGTATTAAAGTACTTGATATTTATCGGGGTATTCATTCGATCCAATCTGCATTATTTTAGTATATTTATATCTAATCCGCAATAGGTGCGGATTTCATATTTTTCATCTAATCTGATCCGCATAAAACGTTTAAACTAATCCAATCAAATCCGTAAATGTGCGGATTAGATTGGTTACTTTAGATCGGTTACTTAGGACTGATAAATAAACTCTTAAAATTGGGATTCATGTCATTTTTTGTCTTGGATTATTTAATTTTAGCACAAATTAAGTTGAGTCTTTTTTTTACAAATTTGACCGATTATTGATCATATATATACATAAAAAATTAAATACAATCTATTAAAATCTAAAATTAAACTTAATTTAAACCTTAAATATTAAATATATATATATATTAAGTGCGGATTAGATTGGATCGGTTATTTTTCAAGGTAAGAAAAGTATTTGATCCACAGAAGTTCGAATTTCAATTTTTGGATCCAATCCAATCCGCATAAGTACAGATATTGGATTAAATCGTGCAGATTAGATTTGATCGTTCAGATTTTGAATACACTTAAGTTTTATCAAGAGCAAGATGTTGGGAAAAAAAGATTAAAAAAAAAAGGAAATCTTCAAACCACGTGGTTATTTTTTATTTTTTTGAAAGAGAGAACGTAACTAGTGGGTGGTTAATTTAAAAAACTTCATTTGATTTTTATTAATGACCCAATTTAGAAATAAGAAATATTTAAAGGGATTGTGATAAAATAAAAAAAGGTTGGATTTTAAATTTTAAAGACTTTCTATTTTATTTATTTATTTTTTAAAGATCCAGTTTATTTAGAACAAAGGTGGGGAGATTAAAAAAAAAAAAAAAAGAATGCTAATAGAGCCACTCTTTATTCATATTTCGCATTTTGCCCATATTAAAATTTTTTTTCCTCCAACAATGTCCTCATTATAGGAAAATATTTGAACATTTTAAGGACTAACTTACACTTTAACGACTAACTCTATAATGCATTATATGTAACCCAACATCATAATTTCTAAATGAATAATTATAATCATATATATTTCAAAAAAAAAAAAAAAACTTGCTTTGTCATTAAACACAAAATTATTTTTAGCTCCCCAGATACACCAAGCGATAAAGCAAAAATCTGCAAGGACGTCAGGATTAAGAACCTTAAGAGCAAGCATACAAAGACCTGTGAAAGTAGCACCAGAGAAGATACACATTTTGCGGTTTTGCCAACAAACTGGAGGGCATACACTTGAAGCGAGTGCCACTCGCAATTCCACACTTGCAATTCCACAAAGCATGGAGAGCATCTTCAAAATCATCATTAAAAAAATAAAAAATAAATAAAATCTAGTAAATATACGAGTAGGGAGGATCTCATTGAAAGCGCCAAATGAAAATCTTTACCATGTTGTGGTATTGAGATTTCACATTAACAGATTACCAAGATCCATGACAAATTTATGTCCCTATCTAACCGGAAAAATGTCACTAGAACTATATTAATAGACAAGATTCTATCCGCCATATTTGAAGAGCCAAGAACAATATCTGTAATTAGTACAACAAGCCTTGTCCACTGGAAGAAAGACATTGTGATAAGAAACAAATACAATCTCAAAGTTTAATTTGACATTTCAAAAAACGCGAGGGTTTATATGTCCCTTAATAATAAATACGATACATTCAATGAAAATTTCCATTAATTTTCTCCTAAATGTTCCAAGTTTAGAGAATGTGAGAGTGTCATTTTTCTCACTAAAAAGAGCAAGCTCTGTTCACTAGGCATTCTTTAAGTTCTCAAATATCAAGAGGTTTCAAGTTTAATCCGCAGGTGTCTTCCTCTTGCTTCTAAGAAAACGAAGCTCAACTCACTTTGCTAATAATTTCAAACAATATTCGCTTTAATACAAAACTAACTTTTACTGCTCTCATTTCTTTTGCAATATCTTTCCATATATAGTTTGGTAACGAATCCCTAGAGATTTGCAGCAGTACCTACATTATTGCCAAACTTCTACAAACAGTTTTTAGCAATGTAAAAACGACTAACACTTTACTCTCTCTATTATATATATATATAGATATATATTACTTTTTATCTTTTGATGGTGATAGACTTAAATTACTTGTCCTCAACCTACCGAGCTGAACGTAACAATTGAACCTGAAGCAAGTGCCTTCTTCCTCTAAGATGGGACTCCATATCTATCTTACTAGTGCAGCTCACATTACAAACTCTGCACCATCGAGGGAAAATGTCAGGCCTAACAACGGGTGTCGTGTTGGTCTTTATCCTAGTTTGCTGTTTCATTTCACTGTTTGAAACACTCTTCTTCGGCTCTTCTTTGTGTTCGTAATCGGATTTCTTACCACTCGATGAAGCTGATATGTTAATCTTTGGCTTGCCTTGTGTTATGTCATGTGTAATAACTGTTTGTTTCCTTCCATTGGTCAATGTAGTTTGGTTTCCCGGTTCATCAGTGGGCTGATTGGATTGCTTCTGCATGTAAGAGAAGACCACCTTGGGAGAAACTGTCTGGTTCTTTGTGCTGTTTCCTGGCTCCTCCTTGGCAGGCTGATCAGGTTTCTTTGGAACATAAGTTGCGTTGATCTTTGGCGAAAACGTCAGGCTCTTGGCTTTCACTGCCTCCTCCATAGCCTTGTGTTTTTCAGCTTGAAGGTGGGACACAAAAGTCGTTTCACTTTGAGCTGTTACATGACACATTGCACAAGTCCCTTCCTTTTGCACTATTTTAGGAGCAGGAGTCAGAGGAAGGTGTTCTCTTTGTACTGTGACTTCAGGAACTATTTCTTTAGTCTTTGTAGGTAAAGAGGTTCTGTTCTCAGTTCCCCGAGTGAGTTTAGGTTCTACTTGGCTAACCTGCAATACATTGAGACAAAAAGAATTTCAAAGTCAAGACTTACTTTGGTCTTATCATTTTCAACTTTGATCTTGAAGGGGAAAAAGAAGCATATAGATTAAAGCAAAGAATAAAATTCTATGAAAGCAGACAGACAATGTAGGACTGGAAATTTTGTAATGGAACTGGGGGCATTGACAATGAAGAACAACTTGAGGGTGACTAATAAGAAGGATGAAAAGGACAAAACGACAAATTCACTAATACATAGTATTAAGAACTAGAGTTAAAAACAGATCAGGTAACGAGGCCCCAAAATAATAACCCTATGTTGTCCAATTGTATTGCAAGGCGGGAAACAGGAGGGGGAAAAAGTTTTGTTTCCTTACAAACGGCAAAATTTCATGGTAATGAGCGAAGGAAATGTCATTAAAACATACCTGAATAGCTGCTTTCACTTCATTCTTCTCTATTACCTCAACAACTTTGATATCTTGACTTGGCGCTTTAGGCTCGCTGGTGTTTGACTAAAATAAGTAAAGTATAGGAAGATTAGTTCATTAAAAACTCAATGAATCCTTAATTACTTTATTTGAAATAAACACCATCATCACTTTATTTTTCAATAGTATAAAAGTGCAAAACAAATTCAATGTTCCATAGTTAATTTTGGTCATCAAAATACAGGAAGTTATGCAAATGACCATACGATTCAGGGGTTTTTGAAAATGAACAAAGTTATATAATTAAACATTGTTCTAACCACCTCGTGACATCAAGCTTTCATAAAAACAAACTAATGACCGCCAAAGGTCAATAATATACAATAGGACCTATAAAGCTGCGACATCAGCATTAAAAATCTAACCTGATCAACCACTTTGTCATCCACAGGAGAAAATGCCTCGATCTCTTTGACCTCGGGATTCTTTGTACTACCAGACTAAACCAAACGTAAAATGAAGAGAATTTGTTAACTAAATTTCTGAACAGAGAATAAACTCCAAAACAATAAAAAGTTCACTCCAGAAAGTCATGCAGTTAATTACTACGTATGTCGGCGAATCAAGGAAATTATTCTTGGGGAGAAGATCTAATTTGAAGTTCTATAACATCTGACATAAGATGTCTTCTTTCCTAACTTTTCTACTTACCTTGCAAGCAATGATTTTCTCCAGAGCTTCAGTTCCATTCTCCCTTACATATTTCTCCACCTCAGCTAGAATTGTTTCTCTCTCGACTGATGTCTGCTTCAGCTTGGCAAGCAAGTTTATGATAATTTGGGAACCCATCGAGAGGCACGGGCATATAATGTGATTATAGACATAAAAAGCCCCATCGAAATAAGGCATCAGCAGTGAACAGACAGTAATTAGCCTAATGTAAGGCCAGAATGGAAACCTGACAAGTGAAAAATTGCATAATGAGAGACAAGTAAGAGAATTATTTTAAAATTAGTGCTGTCCCTATTATATCATGAGATCTTATGTCATAAAAACTGTTAAGCTGTTAAATAAGTTTCTGAAACTAGCATCTAAATTTAAATAGATTAAGAAACCCTTTGTTTCCTAAAAGGTGGAAGAAAAAACACAAACAGGGGAAAAACACACAGGAACTGCATCACTTTGTGAAACAGATAATCAAATACTTAAGTTGACAATTTGCATGAATTTGGGAGGCATATAGTTCGCTTGATGAATAATATAAGGAATGAGGACACCCATTAATCTTCAAGGGTGTTGATCAGAATCCAAAAAAACGATTGAATCTCTTCAAATCTAAGAGAAATGTGTTGAGACAAATGCATGCATTAATACCGTGCAATGAGTCTGTATCCTCGTGATGTATTACTTGAAAACAAATCCACCAAAAGAGCAAGAATCAAACATGTAAACCAATATTGCAAAGGTGGAAACAACTTCCAAAAAATTAGGGAACTCGGATATTTCTACACAATGCCACAATTAAAGCAAATATTCACCTGCCCATATTTAGTAGCCAAATCGTAAGGTTTCACGGATCCCGTCAATCGTAGTCTGAATAAGAATATCCTTTTACCGTGAATTTTCTTTTCTTTATACTTCCTAAGAACTAGAAGGAAGGAAAAGCGACATAATTCAGAAATTTCAAGGGGATTAAAAGAAAAAAACATTCCGAGAATATGAAACAAAATTAAAAAGCTTCATATTTTCATGCCACAAACCCTCTGCATTTACTACCAGCAATCTCAAATCCTATTTTCTTATGCTTAACTGAAAGTAAACAGTCTTATTCACAGAGCCATATAGTGGAATTACCATTCAAGGAGCTTCAAAGCATGTTCAAGAAGCAAAAGCAGAGAGAACACAACCCAATAAGTGTTCAACTTTTGAGTGTCCGAAACAGAATTGGCCTCAATCGCCTTAACAGAAGCACATCTGTCAAAACAAAAGCATCATCAACGAAATCGTCATCGTCATTGTCATCATTTTATCCAGAATTATTCAGAAAAAGTTACATAAATTATGTAACATAGGGGAAAACAAAAAGTCATAACATTATCTTTTTTCTTCTTTCATATGACTATGATGGAAATAATGAAAACCCATTCTAGAATTTACACATGCAGCCAGCGGAATCACGAAAGTAATGTAATTAAAGTAGAACAAACCACCCCAAAAAAAAAAAGTAGAAAGTAATAGAAAATTCTCAGAGCTAAACCGAGAAAAGTCAACTCAAAATGTATGAAAAACACAAACAAATATAACACACATATCATCTGTATACAGAGAGAGAGGCTCACAGAGGATACACCAAGGCAAGGAGAGGCCTGCATATTAAAAACATTGTCGATCAAGAAATGAGTTAATGTAAATCAAAACTAAAAAGAAAAGGGAAGAGGGGGGAGGAAGAAAGAACGAAAGCAAAGTATTTCTAGAATGTTAAAAAGGCTTTGGTTGGAGAAAATGCATACCATGCAAGATCATGTAACCAATATTTAAGTGAAAATTGAAGAAAACCCAGAAGACCCATTTGGAACTAGAACGTCTTTATGGGGATTCAAAGGCCCAAGTAGTCTGTACTATATTTATCATAAAAAAAAAGGCTAAGTGGAAATGGTGGAAACCATGAGAAAACTTCGTGACCCAGAAAAGAAAAACAAAATAACGAGAGAGAGAGAGAGAGAGAGAGAGTGAACACGAAGACTACGCGAAGAAGATACCTTTGAAAAGCAGCTTCAGGGGAAAGTTCAGTCGAGGAGTCGTTTTCTTCTTAACTTTTGCTAACTCGTTTAGTTTGGCTGATTTTTTTTTAATGAATCGTTGGTTGATTGGTTCCTGGGAAGGCGCACTTATTGACTATTGTGCTCTTTTTTCTTTTTCTTTATTTTTTTTTAAATGTAAACTGTACTTATTTATTGAATTTTTTAAATGAATATGGAAATGGGTGGTGTCCTCAAACTCCTGTGCTCCATATATTAGAGCTCATACTGGGACACGGGTGGAATGACATGCTGCATATCCCTGTATTCTCATCAGCTATTTATTTATTGAATTTAAATTGCATACAATTAACAATTATTATTTAATAACTCAAAAAATGATTCATTGTAACGTTTCTGTTGAAGTATCGGCTACAATGCAATGGGTAATGCCACGTGTATATATCGAGTAGGGTATGCAAAAAAAAAAAAATAATACTTTAAGTTTTGTGTATTCTGCAATTTAAACCCTAAAATTTGGACTCTACAAAATAATATCTTGAGATTAAGAATTTTTAAAAATTAATCATCTGAGTTGACTTTTCGAATAAATTTAATTAGTAAAAGACAATAATATCCGCAAAATTAAGAATTAATCTAGTTTTAATGGAATATATTATTATTTTTTCGTAACTAAAATTGGTCAAAAAGTTAATCCAGTGTATTAATTTTTTGAAATTTTTAATTTTAATGTACTATTTTACGAAGTCTAAACTTCAAGATTTAAGTTGTATAACACTCAAACTTCAAGGTATTTTTCTTTGCAGTTCATGCTAACGTATATAGTAGGATTTTTTTTATTCTTTACCGATAGGGAAATCAATTTTGGCCTTTAAATTTCAATCCAATGATTGTAATTAATTACGTTGGAACAATTTTCAATGTGAATTAAATGGTAACATTTATTTTTATAAACGTCCAATTGAAATCTAACAGTCAAAACTGGATTCTCTATCAATAGGGAATAAAACAAAAATCCATATTGTACTACACAAAAAGTATATGGCAGAGAGAGTTAGAGAGTAAAGAGAGTGTTAAACTGTAACGAGCTCCACTTCAAGCCTTCATTAGGTCTTGGCCTATGGACTTGTGACTTTTATACACAAGTATCCATTACTCATCTATATTGTCTTCTTTAGGTTTGGGTATGGGCCCTACTCCCTTAAGGATTTCTTTGCATCCCCAGAGGTTCGAACCATGGATCTCTACCTTTAAGAGGTTCCCAAGTGTAACCCTAGTACTAATTGATCTAACTAGATTAATTAGTACCAGCTAGCTAAGCTTGTAAGTCATTCTTAAAGTGGAGGTCTTGTACGTCCTTCTCGCACAGATTCTCTGTCTCTCTCTCTCGAATGAAATTCTCAGGTAATCCAAGAATTATAATACTCCATACTCACACAAAACCTCGTTTTCATCTTTCACAATGCCGTCAAACTCATCATTTCACTCTCTTCTCTCTTTATACTTCTTTACATAGTTATGAGTATAGCTCAAAATAAAATATTATCAAATTTCGAGACATTATGAGGTATTTATGTGTTGAAAAATCATTTTGAATTTAATTTTTGTGAGTTCTAACAAAAAAATAGCGATAATTTTTTATGGTTTTTTGATGATATTTCGATGGAAATCGTATTCTCAGTAAAATTTCGATGAAAATGGTATTTTTAATAATTTTTTATGCCATTTCGTTGAATTTTTCGATGCAATTTCGATGAAAGTAGTATTTTTGATAATATTTCGATGAAGTGGCATTTTCGATAATTTTTGATGCAATTTCGATAATATTTGATGAAAGTGGTATTTTTGATAAAATGTTATCAAAAATACCACTTTATCGAAATTGTATCGAAATTCTGTCCAAAGTTGTTAAAAATTCTACTTTGTCGAAATATTATCAAAAATACCACTTTCATCGAAATATCATCGAAATTACATCAAAAGGGTATCGAAAATTCGTCAAAATTACATCAAAATGGCATCCAAAATTATCGAAAATACCATTTTCATCAAAATTTTACTGAGAATACAATTTTTATTGAAATATCATCGAAAGACCATAAAAAATTATCGTAATTTTTTGTTAAAACTTGCAATAATTAACATCAAAATGATTTTTTAATATATAAATTATCTCATAATATCTCAAAATTTGATAATATGCTATTTTAATCTATACCCATAACTATGTGGATAAGAATGAAGAGAGAAGTGAAGGAAATAATAAGTTTGACGGCATTGTGAGAGATGAGAACGAGATTTTGTGCGAGTAGAGAGTACTATAATTTTCAGATTGACTGAGATTTTTAGTCGCGACGGGGAGAAAGAGAGAGAGAGAGAGAAAGAGGGAGAGAGAGAGGTTTTTTACGAGAGAGAGATTCAGATCAGTTAAAGGTGAGATGCATAGTTTTTTTCCTTAGTATTTTTAAGGGTAGTTCTGTCCACACGCATATTGTTTCATCGATTTTTTAAACTGAGCATATATAGGCTAAAATATACCTATCTTGATGCATATTTTACCTAATTTCTCAAGAAATAATACTCTTTGATGGTAACGCGATAGTCAAGGTAACATGTTTTAATTTACTAAATCTTCATATTTTCTAAGTTTTATTAGATTTTCTATATAAATTTTCTTATATTAAGTTTTAAAGAGTTTAAAACTGCAAAGATTTGATAAGATTAAATTTTTTATAATTTTTGAAAATTCAAATGAGATTTGAAATTTCAATTTTGAAATTAAGATAATTTGGATATCTATAAATATGGTTAATGAGATTACTTTTTAGAGAATTAAAGGATAATTCTGCAATTAAACCTAATCACTTAAATGTTTTTATGAGATAGAGATTAAACACTAATGTTTTTTAATTTCCAATATTATTACATTTTACAGTTAAGGCATCATTTTCTAGAATCTAATAAGACTAACTTTTAGAATTAAAATTTAATTAATTAAATCTAAGATAAAAATTAGATTATTAGTCTAAGATTTATTTAAATCTTTTCAAACTAAAATTTCTTGTTTAGTGGGAAGATTTTTAAGTTGTTGAAATTATCTATATATTTAAATCAAAATATTTTGAGAAAATCTATTGGTTTGAAAATCATATTCAAAATATATTATATGGATTTTTGAAAATTCATAAATAGTTTTAATTATTTTAGAAATTGATCATATTTTGAAGAGATTTTGTAAATATAATTTTAAATTTATGAATCTTGTGAAGATTCAAATTTTCGGATGAGATCACAAAATTTTATTTTCAATTTATAATTTAATTTTTATAAAATCACTTTAAGGAATTTAATATGAAGATATAATTGAGATTTTAATTAGATTAGAATCTCACATTATTTTAAATTTAAATCTAAGAAGGATTTAATTATATCAATATTTCATTTTTCAAACTACAAAATATAAATGATTTAAATATTATTTTGGAATAAATTTCCTAAAATATTAATTTTTTATTTATTTTAGAGAGAAGATTAGTAATAAATAATTTTTAAACCTTTGATTTAAATTGGAATATATTGCAAGAATGATTTATTGCATGTCTTAGTGATTAATTGTCTTACATTTATTATCTGTTATAACATGAGATATTATGTTTTAATTAATCATTGTCATGATCATAATTGCACATTATATTGTTTTAGTATAGTAACTCACTTAGAATTACATAAACATGCTTACACATGAATAATTTTAGGTTACTAAATAGTTCGATAACTTAGTAAAATCATATAATCCCTACTTTTAAAGTAAAACAAATATTGAATGGGAGAAGGTACAAGATACCTATAGTATCCATCATTAGTTCAATAGTTCTAAAGGTGTGCCTTACCTCATATTTTGTTGAGCTCCTATAGCTCACAGAACGGTTTTCATCTAGATATTATTGGAATTAAATCTCTTATGATAAGATTGCGAGTAGACTTTATATGCTGATCTCCTATAGGCGATTGTATGGTATAAGAAAGGTTTTGTATAGTGAAATTATGGTTATATACTCAGCTCAAAATTCTAATAACCTCCTGTAAGAGTTCTTATTACTCATGTAGAGGACAAAAGAGTAAGGGTAATTAATAACTTGTGAAAGGGTAATTAATAACTTGTGATATTAGATATCTGTCTTGTTTACTAGTTGAAAAAGTTTTGGTTTAACTTGTTGAATCACATGATCTCTCATAGGAGACTTATAATCAATGGAGGTTAAATTACTTGAATATTTGTATTAGTCTGTAGAGATATCTATACATGCATATTGTTTTTAATATTATATTTAAATATTTGTATTGGTGTTTACACTAAGTATGAAAATATTCTTGCTAGTATATATTTCATTTACTATTGCCACTGTTTCTTGATATGACTATATGAAAAGTATGCTTATTCTTTTTGAATATTCCAAGGCCATGATTGCTAGAAAGAAGTTGGTAGCTTACTACGACAAGATGTCAATAAGTGAGGCATTGCATGTCTTGTATGACACGATCCACAAATATTCTCAAGAGTTAAAAATACTAGAAGAATATATCTTATAAGTATTTATTCATGATGTTTAATTAACTACAGACATTCAAATTAATTCGATAAAGAATGCCTTTTTCAAATTAATTTCTTTACGTCTCAGTATACGTATAATTATGAATTGAAGTATAAAATTGATAATCTCAATGAGATTCAATTTTGAAATAGATTGATAAAATTTTTAAAAAGGACTTAAAGACCCAAACGAGAATACTAACATTGTCAAAGCTAGCTCCTATTAATAGAAAGGCTAAAAGGAAAAGTGTACTTCTTGGGAAGAAGAAACACTATGAAAAAAAAGAAACATTATGACAAAGACTTGTTGCTGATGAACAAAGTATTTTGTTCACTTCTAGATATAATTCCAAAAAAGAATAAGAATTGGATTTTATAATCAGAGGCTTTAACACATATCTGTAATCATCTTCAATGGTTTATAAAATCACAAGCATTCCTTGTTAGAAAACATTAGATAACAATCACAGATAGGTCAAAGCTGAAATTGAAAGGAGTTGGAGATGTTGCCTTATATTTCAAGGAAAGAGGAACTCTTGTTCTCAAGAATTGTCTATATATACGATGCATGATTAGAAATTTGATTTCTATGTCAAGCCTATATGCAGATGATTATAGAGTATATTTTAATAATTGAGTGTCTATTAATAAAAATGGTACGATTGTTGGCACTGGATTTATTATAGATCATCTCTATGTTATGAAACCAAACTACCTCAAAATTCTTGACACGCCCTACAATGTCTACAGAGAGATGAAGTAAGTCAAGTACAAGAATAAGTCATAACCTTGGCACTTTCGATTGAGTCATATGGGATATGATAAGATCAAAATGGTAGTGGAACAACAATCTCTAAGTTAGTTAGAGATCCAACTTTCTTTGATACACGAATACTATAGAGAGTTCAACAAAATTAAGTTTCTATGTATCAAGAATTTTGACTTAGCAGATAAACTTTTAGAGTGCGTGTATATTGCTGTGTATAGATCACATGATGTGTAAACTCGAGCAAAAAAGAGGTATTTTATCACCTTTATTGATGCGTACTCTAGATTTAGCGATATTTATCTTTTGCACTGTAGATCTGAAATTCATAAAAAGTTCATGAAGTTCAAATGACATGTGGAAAGTATAAGTGATGCTAGAATCAAAATCGTACAATTTGATCATGATAGTAAAGACTGCTAGAAAATATTACACTGCATTCTTTCTGATGAAGGCATTACTTACGATTGCTCCATTAATTGAGTTAGACTTACTAGCTGAAAATGCACAAAATTGGGACACTGTGGGAACTTGTGAGGCACCTACCAAAACTCAACCCTCTGTATCTAGTGGAGGCATGTATAACCTTAGGGAAGATCACGAGTTCTAAGCCAAACTTGTATCCTTAGCTAGAAAAGTCGAGGCACTTGAAATGAAAAAGAGTAGTCAAGTGAAATCTGTGCAAGAAATTGTGTGTCATATTTGTGAAACTAATGATCACTTAACTAATGATTGTCCAACTCTGCCTTCTTTTAAGGAATGTCTTCATGAGCAATCTAATGTTTTTAACACATTCAAAGACCAAATCCTAACCCAAAATTCTCAAACATATAATCTCGGTTGGAGAAATCACCCAAATTTTAGTTGAAAAAATGATAATCATGCATAATTTTCACAACTATCATCTCATGCATAACAAAATTTTTAAAATCCTCAAGATTATGCACCTTACATACCTCCTTCTAGGAAAAATCTTAAAGAAATATTACATTCATTCATTAAAAAGTAAGAGTCTATCAATACTCAAAATGCCCAAACTATGGCGGACATGAAAGATACTCTTACAAAATTTGCATCTGCTCTCCAAATTCAAGAGAAAAGTAAGTTTCCCTCTCAACCACAACAAAACCCCAAGGGGTAATTCAATTCACATGCAGGATCCTCTGGAGGCCAACCTATAGATCAAGTCAAATCAATCATGACTCTTCATAGTGGTAAGATTGTTGAAAAACCTATTCTTGAATCTTGTGAGAAAGATGATGAATCAAACTCTAAGAGTAAGGAAGAGGTTCAACCTATACCATCTGAAGAAAAGATTGAATCCTCTCTTGCTCTTCCATTTCCTCATGCTTTGAAAAATTCAAGGAGAGTGAATCACAATCGTGAAATTTTTGAAATCTTAGTAAAGATCAATATCCCTTTATTGGATACTATTAAACATGTACTATCTTATACTAAATTCTTGAAGGACTTGTGTGCACTATAAAAAGAAAACTAAATGTGAAAAAGAAAGCTTTTCTAGCCGAACATGTGAGTTCAATACTTCAAAATAATAATAGTTTGAAATATAAAGACCCTAGTTGTCTTACAATTTCATTTGTTATTGATGAACAAAAAATTGAACAAGCCTTACTTGATCTTGGAGCTAGTATGAATTTACTTCTATATTCAGTTTATCAAAAACTCAATCTAGGTGAGTTAAAATCAACTTCTGTCACTCTATTGTTTGCCAATAGATCAGTTAAAGTCTCAAGAGGAATAGTGGAAGATGTATTAGTTCAAGTTGATAAATTCATATATCCTGTGAATTTTATTGTCTTGGATACACAACCTGTTGAGGTAAGTAATCCAATTATTGTTATTTTAGGATGACCATTTCTAGCAACTTCTAATGCTTTGATTAATTGTAGGAATGGAGTGATGAAGCTTTCATTTGGGAACATGACACTTGAACTTAATGTTTTCAACTTGTGTAAGCAACCATATGAAGAAGATGAAAATGGGGAGGCTAACGTGATTGAAACCATCTTAAGTGATTGTATTCAAACAGGGAGTAATTTAGATCCATTGGAAGTCTATTTAGTTAATTCATTTGAATCAAGTATGCATTTGGATCATGATATCTCTAATATATGTTCTTTACTTGACTATTCTCAAGGAATGGAAAATAAAGGATGGAAGCCAAGATTCGAAGAATTACCACCACGTTCCAATATAACAATGCCTTCAAGTATCCAATCACCCAAGCTTAAGTTGAAACCATTGCCATCCGATCTCAAATACTCCTTTTTAGGGGAAGATGAGACTTTTCCGGTAATAATCTCTTCCAAACTTGATGAACACCAAGAAGGTACATTGTTACAAACTTTGAAAATGTATAAATCTGCTTTAGGACGGATCATAGCTGATATAAAGGGGATAAATCCTTTGATTTGCACACACAAGATTTATTTAGAAGAAAATAGCAAACCCACAAGAGAAATACAAAGAAGGTTTAATCCTAATATGAAAGAAGTAATGAAGTCATTAAGCTCCTAGATAATGGAATTATTTATCCTATTTCTGATAGTAAATGGGTAAGTCCTACCTAAAGTTGTATCTAAGAAATCCAGAGTTGCTGTGGTTAAAAATGAAAATAATGAATTAATTCTAACTAGGACTGTTACTAGTTGGCGCGTGAGTATAAACTATAGGAAACTCAATTCAATGACTAGGAAAGACCATTTTTCTTTACTTTTTATGGATCAAATCCTTGAAAGAGTTGCAGGACATGAATTTTATTGTTTCCTAGATGGGTATTTAGGGTACAATCAAATCGAAATAGCACTTGAAGATCAAGAGAAAACTACTTTTACATGTCCATTTGGTACATTTGCTTATCGTAGGATACCTTTTGGAATATATAATGCACCAGCCACATTTCAAAGATGCATGCTTAGCATATTTAGTGATATGGTTGAATGTTCTCTTGAAATTTTCATGGATGATTTCTCTATTTTTGGTGATTCTTTCGATGATTGTCTAATGAACTTGAAAAAAATCTTGAAAAGGTGTAAAGAAAAGAATCTTGTACTTGATTAGGAAAAGTGTCATTTCATGGTAACAAATGGGATTGTTCTTGGCCATATTATTTCATCAAAAGGAACAGAGGTAGACAAGTCAAAAATTAAATTAATTTCCAACTTGCCTACACCAAAATGTATAAGAGATGTTAGATCATTCCTAGGACATGCTGGTTTTTATAGGAGGTTTATCAAAGATTTCAGTATAATATCTAAACCATTGTGTAATCTCTTATCTAAAGACAATATTTTTGAATGGACTAAAGAATATGAAGAAGTATTTGTAAAGCTTAAAAAATTGCTTACCTCTGCTCCTATTATTTAACCACCCGATTGGTCTCTTCCTTTTGAAATAATGTGTGATGCTAATGATTATGCTGTTGGTGCTGTTTTGGGACAACGAAAAGATGATAAGCCACATGTGATTTACTATGCAAGTAAGACTTTAAATAATGCTCAAATAAATTATTCAAGCACTGAAAAAGAATTATTTGCAGTAGTATTTGCTTTAGAAAATTTTCGTTCTTATCTTGTTGGCTCACCAATAATTGTCTTTAGTGATCATGCAGCATTGAGATATCTTCTCTCTAAGAAAGATTCCAAGCTAAGATTGACACGGTGGATCTTATTGCTTCAGGAGTTTGATATCACAATCAAGGATAAGAAAGGCATCGAAAATATTGTCAGTGACCACCTATCAAGGCTAACAACAAAGTCATCTTTTGAAACCACACCTATCAATGATTATTTTCCTGATAAATCTTTATTCTCTCTCACTTCAATATCTTAGTTTGCTAACATTATCAACTTTCTTGCAACAGGAGTTATGCCATCTGAATAGAGTAGTCAAGACAAAAGGAAGTTTTTAAGTGAAGTGAAGAATTTTTATTGGGATGACCCTTATCTGTTCAAGTACTGTCCTGATCAAATCTTTTGAAGATGCATACTAGATAATGAGGTAAGTAGTATCATAAACTTTTGTCATACAGAAGCATGTGGAGGTTACTTTTTGTCAAAAAAGGCACCTATAAAATTCTTGCAGTGTAGATTTTATTGGCCAACCTTGTTCAAAGATACTCATATTTTTTGCAAATCTTGTGAAAATTGTCAAAAGTTAGGGTCAATTTCAAAACATCACATGATGCCTTTAAATCCTATTTTGGTGATTGAAATCTTTGACTGTTGGGGTATAGACTTTATGGGACCTTTTCTACTGTCATTTGGTTTTGCGTACATTCTAGTAGCTGTTGATTATGTGTCAAAATGGGTAAAGGCAATTCCAAGTTGAAATAGTGACCATAAAACAGTGATCAAATTTTTGAAAGAAAATATTTTGAGTCGATTTGGAATTCCTCGAGCCATGATAAGTGACGGGGTAACACATTTTTATATTAAGCCATTTGAATCATTAATGAAGAAATATGGAATCACACACAAAGTTGCTATCCCTTATCACCCTCAGATAAATGGACAAGTAGAATTTGTAAATAGGGAAATTAAATAAATTTTGGAGAATATAGTTAATCCAAATAGTAAAGATATGTCTTTGAGACTTAGTGATGCACTTTGGGCTTATCAAACTGCTTTCAAAAACCTCACTTGGTATGTCACTCTATAGGATAATTTATGGAAAATCTTGTCATTTGCCTGTAGAACTTGAACACAAAGCTTTTTTAGGCCATTAAAACTTTCAACTCAAATCTTGATGTTGCTTATAAGTTGCGAAAATTGCAAGTAAATGAGCTTGAAGAATTGAGAAATTATGCATACGAGAATTCGAAAATTCATAAGGCTAGAACCAAAACTTTTCAGGACAATATAATTTCAAGAAAAACATTTGTTGTTGGTCAAAAGGTCTTGCTTTATAATTCTCAACTTCACATATTTCCTGAAAAATTGAGATCAAGGTGGAGTGGACCTTTCATTGTAAGACATGTGTATTCTTATGATACCATTGACATTGAAAATCCCAAAAATGGTAATGTGTTTAAGGTGAATAGAAAAAGACTCAAATCATTTCTTGACAATCAAATTCTTCAAGAGGAAGTCCCTTTTACCTCAGTGATCTATGTTATGAGTGATCATAATTTGTTGTAAATATTCAATTCTCTATTTTTAACTTTGTTTGATCTTGCATGTTTTTAGTGTGTTTGTTTGTTTCTTTCATTACTTTCCCGGTTAAGTGGCGGATAATGGTACTCCATGACCTTCAAGTTAATTTCTTCAGCTTCCCACAATAATTAAAGAAAAAAAAATGAAAATGAAAAAATAGAAAAAGAAAAAAAAATTGTGTATAAAGTTTCAATATCTTATCAAGATTCACAATAACTTTTTACTTATTTCCTCTTCCTTTCAATTTCTTTCTTCAAGATGGATGTCACTATTTCAGAATTGCAAAAATATTTTCCTTCTCTTCCTCAAAATACTCTGCTAAAAGTTTAACTTGCTAGGTATGAAAGATTAAGGTTACTAATGCATATGGGCATTCCTGAAGCTGTCCGTTGGATTATCGAAGCAAAGATACGATTATCAGGTGAGTTTTTAAATTCATTTGTTTCATACATGCCTAGTCATGGTAAAAGCTCATTTGCAAAAAAGCGTCGTGCTAAAAGAATGAAAGTTTGTCATAAATATGCACGATAGACTTATAACATAAAATGCCGCTATTTAAGAATGGTATCCACAAGTCGTGAAGATAAAATAAACTTTATTAAGGATGGCATAAGTAAGGGGTTATTGGATAATCTCCTATCGTCCCTTGAGACGCATCCTAATGGAGATATACATCTTATAATTTGCAAATTGTGACCTCAATTTCAACAAGAGTATGAGAGATATAGTCTTAGGAGTCTAACTTTAAAAGACCTTGTTTGTCAATTTATAAGAAAATTGGATGGAAAGCCAATCCTCGACCCATAAAAGGCATTTAAGTCGTTACTAGATATAAAACCAGAGGAAGATGTGAGCCACAATCACAACTACCTGTACATATGCATGCTTTGTCCTTTTATTATTTTGTTAAAATTTTCAGACTTTTTCTGACAACAGCCGACCTACCCTCGTAGGTGCTATCATTGCATTACTTTTCCTATCTCTATAAATACATCACTTCTTTTCTCCATTTTCATTCAACTCAAACTCATTCATAAGTTTATGAGGAGTGTTAAAATGGCTGGATCCTTATCTCGTAAAATCACAAATATTTATGTATTTTGTGGATCTAGTCCGGGGAAAGATAAAGGGTTCCTAGAGGTAGTAAATTATCTTGGTAAGGTGTTAGCTGAAAGGAAAATCCATTTAGTTTATGGGGGAAGTAACCTTGGGTTAATGGGTGTGTATCAACAGCTGTATTCATTAGAAGAAGCCAAGTTTTGGGAATCATTCCAAAAGCTTTGACTGAAGGAAATATCACTGGAAAAATAGTTGGGAAAAAGTGTCAACAATGCATGAACGAATACAAAAGATGCTTGATCATTCTGACACTTTTATTGCCTTACCAAGAGGCATTGGAACATTAGAAGAAATTTTTCAAATTGCTTCTTGAGCCGAGCTGAAAATCCACCAAAAATACATCGGCCTATTAAATGTTAATGGTTTCTTTAATGGCTTATTATACTTTATAGAACATGCTATAGAACAGAAGTTTATTTCAGACTCTTCAAGATGAATCTTCATCTCTGCTATAACTCCTGAGCAGTTGATTAATAAATTAAAAATCTGTGTCCCAGAACTTGATCCAGCCATAACTTGGTTAGACTGGTCAAATAAGGAACACTGAAAAAAAGCCAGATTGGATCTGTCTCTTAGTCTGTAAAACTTTCTAATCTCATGGGTTTTCTTATAGCATTTTATTTTCTTTATGTATTTTAGGTTTTTCTTTTCAGTAGTTCCTATTTCAGGTGATGTCTTTTATACTTTTTCTATTTAACTCAAGACATTTTGATTCTGGTTGGGGGGAGGGGATAGTTGACACAAAAAAAAAAAAAAATCTTTTTGCTGTTATTAAAACCATTAGGCATAGCGACTATGTCATTGATGGCAGAGTAAAGAGTAAGTTTACTTTTGAGACGCATCATAGTAGATATGTAATATTTAGTCTTGATTTTTAAATTTCCTAATATTGTTTCATCATGCATTTCTTTTTGAATTATTCAAATTTACAAACTCTTAGATTATGTCCATATACTTATCTAGCAAACATTCATAAACCATCCTCCGCACACACATACAGACACACACTTTGACATATAATTGTGGGTTGTAAATTAAACTGCTATGATACTCAAGTTCTTATATTTTATCAAAGGTAGCAGCTAAGGGAAAGGGTAAAATAAAAATAAAAAAAAAAAGAATTAGAAAAAAATCGTAGAAAATTTTGAGTTTTATAGCCTCCTTAAATCGAGCAACTAAGCCCGTAGGAGTGTCTTAACACCTAATACCCTAAGGCAAACTGGCTTGGGAGTTATTGGCCAAAGCTCGTTACAAGGGTTAAGGAGAAAGCTTAAGAAAACTAGATATTGCACTATCTATGGTTATCTTCTTTAATAAAAGCATTTGCAACCTAAGTTATTAAGATCGTAGAGGTGTCTCAACACCCAATGCCCTGAGGCTAATTGATCTAGGAGTCATTAGCCTAAAGCTCATTACATGGGTTAAGGATGTATTATTCATAGTATTGTGTAAAAACAGAAAAAAAAAAGGGAGACAAAAATTGTCCCATTCTCAAAGAAACTACCCTCGGTGAAATATTAAAACTTATATTACATTTTTCAATCAAGTCCCATGATTATGTGTTGTTACACGAGCACAAAAAGGAAGGTTTATTAATATTTTGACTTCAGAATATATGATTAAATGAAAATTGAGTGTTTGTTTATTTGGATAAATCAAAGAGAGAAAAAAGTGATAATTACTTTGAAAGGAAATTTTGTTAATCATTACTAAGTGATAACGCTTTAATTACTAGGGACTAGTAATAAGATGTTTAGGGGGTGTGATGAACGTCTAATTGTGTACATTTATTATGGGATTATATCATCATTATACACTTAGAGTTTCACTAAATTCCCTAATTTAAAACACTTTTGTAAACATAGGCATAAAAGCAAGAGTTACCCCTAATTTATGCTAAATGTTCGTTTATGCGCAGGTTTCGTATAATGGGCACAGATTCTAAACCACATGGGATATTGATCCAATTCTTGAATCTATGAATTTTGACTCAATGACCAACTAAACTCAATTCACAAGATATGCCTAATTTCTAAATGAGTCTTAAATGGACAATATTGTAAATTAGACTGCATTTATATTTAGCCTAATACCCTTCAATATATAGCCATTTCTGCCTAATTACAATCTCAAATGGAGTGATTCTTGATGCTATAGATACGTACACAAAAAGATCTAGATGATTTGTTCTTTGAGAAAATTCAAAAGAAGCCAAAATTTGGGTGAAAATATCAGATTTTTCCAAATAATAAGATCAACAACCAATTTTGACTCAACAGAACCTATCTTCACCATTTTTGCTTTAAGTCAAGCAATACATATCCAATTGATGCACTTCTAGTGGCATATGACTCCTAAGAGATGAGACTTCAGGTTCTCTTCTTTGATCAAGATATTTTTAGTCCAAATTCATAGAGTTTTAGATACATCTTTGGGAGGGACTGAATCTGCTAAAACAAAGTGCCACCTTGCACTTATCCTTAGTCTATAAATGTATCTCTAAGTTTTTCTATAAATAGATACTTAATCTAGGCTTAAGGGGTATCTTGTTTTTACATATCAAGATCGTTCTCTTGTTTTCTCTCTTATTTTCTATATTATTATAATGTCGCTTTGCATGTACAGCAGTAAAATATTTCTATTCACTTTTATGTTTATATCATATTCATCTTTATTTTCATTATCATATCTAGTTAATTTCTATCTTGTTAAGGTAAAAGGGTGAATCTCTTGAGAGAAGAATAAATATAATCTAAAACTCTACATAGAATTAATTGTTTACATCTTTTAATCATTACTGTAATATATGTGTTGTCTTTACTTTCTTAATTAATCTAATACCCTCCTTGTTAAGTAGTGTGCCTTGATTCATTATATATAACCTTTGACACAACAAATACTTGATTCCATTTGGGCCGTATGTTCGGTTAATTGGCTGTGCTAGGATAGAATCTTGATTTGTTATAGACATAAGGTGGCACTATGAGTACTTGACCACATTTATAAGTGTTGGCATTATCTAAAGAAAGTAATTAAGGAAACTGATGTAATCATATGTGTAACTTAAATAACCTTTAATGCTAAATCTTCTGATTGGAACCTCCATTGTGTGTGGATTCTAATTGAGTAATAAATGAGTTTTAGTTATACTTATTTGATGTACCTAAGAGTGGATCTCCTAATCTTAGCAATTGTTTAATTCTGCAACTTTATATCGTTATATTTTTGTCACTTTGTTTCATATTATCATAATCATCCTACAACATATTTTCTTTCATCATTTTAATTCTTATAATATATGTATTATGGTCTTGTATTATTCATTAATCTTCCTGTGGATCAACCTTGGTCTTACCGAGTAATTTATTACTTTGACACTCCTGCACTTGGGAAAGACTTCATTAATTTGAATCAGTCAATTAATTTGTTAATAACTTCTAGAAAATATGATATTTAATCTAAAAGTACAATATTGAACATATAGTGGAGTGCCCAATATTATTAGACATGACCCAATTATAATTGAGAGTTAATTATAATTATTGGCAGTTGGTTCATTAGAGCTCAAATAATTTGCATCTATTGGGTCCCCTTTCTAGCTCAACAAAGCTCAATTTTTTTATTAATTAATAGTTACCTAATTCTAGTTGGACTATGATCATAATAGGTAATTATTTAAATAGTTACGTTACCCAATAAAAGAAGAAAGAGTGCCAACAATTATAGTTTTCCTAAACAAGAATCAAGAAAAAGAAAGAGGAGCCTTTCTTAGAGATCTTGTAGTTTTCTCAAAGTCGATCAAGAAATAGTGCCCATACACTGAATCAATAGAAGGCGAAGGGAATAGATGGGAAGACTCAGAGGTTCGAAGTTTTTAGGGTAATTCTCTAACCTCTTGATGTATATAGGATCTCTAGAATTGATATATGATATATGATAAATCCTGTAATATTTTGTGAATGTCAAAAAAATTTTAAAATCTTTTTCTGTTGCATTCTTTTAAATTTGTAAAACATGTTTTTGATTTTTCGTAAAATTGTTTTCATCAGTAATATGATTATGATCAGATTTATTCTAAGAAAAAACAGCAGAACCAACATAGTTTACTCTCCCTTCGATATAATTTCTCCAACTATGCCGAAAATATCACATGTACTCAAAAGATCATCTATATAGATTGTAATAGGGGCATTGCGTAATGGTTCAAGGATAGAAAGATAGGATGTATCAAAAGATCTAAAAATTTCATGAGTAGAGACATTATCTAATTGTTTACGAAATACTTTTCACATTGTTAGAAACAAAGGCTAAATATCATTGTGTTAGGTCTATATTGTTGGGAAATATACTAAAAAACAGTTTTATTTTAGAGTTGCTTTCATAGAACAATAAAATAAAGGATTGAAGTAATATCTATTTGATATTAATAAATACTATATTCTGTGTATTGTTTAAATTCATGTTTTATGTATGTTTATGATACTTTAGGTTTTATACTATACAAATATCAAAAAGTTTCCATGATATAATAGTAAAATAAATAAATGTTTCTAAGATGATACCATCGTTCTTTATTTTCTTATATATAAATGAAACATTCACATTTTACTATTAAAGATGGAATATTTTATTTAGCCATAGAATGTAGAATTGTCTATTACAATGGAATTGATAAAGTCTCTAATCAATAAAGTGATATCATATGCATGGTGTAGTCCTTTAATAAGTTAAAAAGGTATAACTAAAAAAAGTAATTTCAACAGACAGTTTGAATTAAGGTAAACTATAATAGTACTAGGTTAGTGATAATATAATATTGAGTTACGATACTTAATCTTAATATCTATATCACTTGGTCTAGTTCAATATATCTGTAACATACTTATGATGTACTAGTATTTTTATCCAATATGATACACTTTGTTGATTAGAGACTTCACCAGTACCTTTGAAATAGACAATACTGTATTCTATATATAAATAAAGTATTTCATCTCTAATAGTAGAATGTGAACATTTTATTTATATATGATAAAATAAAGAATTGAGTCTCTCACTAACGAACTCTTCTTAAAATCATTCATTTATTTTATCATTATATCATAGAAAAGTTGTTGATATTTGCATAGCATTAAATCTAAAATATCATAATATTCATTATTAGACATGGATTTGAATAATAAACAAAATATGGCATTCACTAATATCAAGAAGACAATATTTTAATCTTTTATTAGATTGTTCTAATAATGAATATTTACATGATTTCGACTAGGTCCGTTGAAGAGGATATATATTGAACACTCTAGTCTGATTCATGAAGGGTATTTGAATTTAAATTTCAGAAGTAACATTATTATTATCATTCTAAGAGTGTCTCCATAACTTGTGACGTTTGTCTAAGAGTGTCAATATACTTTTCCCTTTATATAATGTAACAAGAAATCTAAAGATATAGAAGCATAAATTATAAGATTGTTTATTATTATTTTTGTTTCAAATCACAAAGATCTTCTTACCTTTCTTCATTTTATTTTAGTTAATTTATTGACTAAGAAAAAAAATATACTAATATTAATAATAAGAAACATTTTTTACAAAAACTAGAAAAAAAAAAGATTAAGCTTATTAGTAAGCACGGTTCCTATTTCATATAAACATAATAAAAATTACTTGTTTAATATGATAACATTTTATGAGTGTCATTTTTACAAAGATACATTGACAAAGAATAATGTCCATTCTTAGCCGTTCATGATCAATCTGTATCCCACTATAAGATCTATGTGGTGAGAACACAAGAGACTTATACTTTAATACAAAAACTTTTCAATTAATCAAAACATAATCTTAGACCAAATAAGAATATTATTACAAAAACAATAGTAAAAGAAGGGAGGTAAATTTGAAAAGACACTGGTTTTTTATCATCTCAAGAGCAGAAAACTTTCACAAAAAATATAGTGACTAAAAATGTCACTAAAATTACAAGTTTATGTAACTAAATATACATTTTTAATGAGAATGATCAATTTCATCTCCACCACTTGTAGAAGCTTGTACTCTACTAGTAGTGTATACATTAGTACGAAATTGTGACTATACTTATCTTTTAGTTACACACAAAAAATAAAATGGACTTTGACTAAGGTAATTTTCGTCACAAAAGTAATTGCCTTTAAGCTTTTTTTTTTTTTTTGGGAGGGGAGGTAGTAATCAATGGATGAGCATATTACCAATTCCTTACATGCAAACCTAGTTAATTAAATCATATGCATTTTACTAGCTTCACCATAACTTTGATACCACGAAACAATAATATCTCGCTAAATGCATTACAATATTATTGTCAGTAACATGACAATCTTCTATGAGTCACTTTGCTAACAAACAAGGATATACTAACAAACAAGAATGTTCATTTTCAGCCTTTGATCAATATGTATCCATAACATCGACATTGGATATTCATGCGACCCTTGTTGCACTACCAACCTTACAATCAATCGCAATATCATTTAAAGCTGAAAATAAAGAATTGTTAGAGTACATGAATGTCAAAAAAATAAGTTTTGTGACTAAATAGACCAAATGTAAATTGTGCAGCCAAATTTTAAATATTCATGGAAACACATTAAGTTCTTGCAACAAAAGGCATATTTGCTACCGTAATAGGGGGTGGGGAGGGAGAAGCCGGCAAAGAAAAAGAGAATGAGTTTAATAAAGAGTGAGAAGGAATCAAAAATTGGGATATTCTTCTAAAATTTAACTAATTATGTGAATAATTCTTCAAAATAATATGCTCCAAATAGATAAGTAAACACATGAATGAAAGGAAAAGAAAATCACTTTTCTAATTTTCGTTCTCTTTCCTGTATATTACGGATTAGTAAACATGGCCTAAATATATAATGTTTGTTACAATTCATTTCATCACCACGTATAACTTTTTATGGTTGAAAGCATATTGGTGACAAACATAGACGAACTTATAGGCCTATTTGAATAGCATCTAAAGATTTTTTATGGCTCAAAAGTTAATTTTGCCGGTACTTGGAAGGATTTTTAGAAGACCCAATATCTAGTCTAGGAAGATCTTCTAATGTTTTTACTTCAATCCTAAATGTGTCCCATTTATCTTTTAAATTTCTTTTCTATCTTTTCACTATCTCTCTATATTTTTATTATAACTATTTTTTTATAAAACAATTATTGTCACACAAGATTTATTGGTTTTAATAATTAAAAGATGGTAAATGAAATGCATAAACTTATGTTTCTCAATTAAGTGTCAAATAATTAATAATAAAGTCTAACAAATATATTTTTGTGATAATTAATTGTACATAAATTTTGTTTCTTTCCTTGAAAGACAATTTTTTTTTTTAATCTTCATAACTGTCTTTTATTTTCTTTGTTGCTTTCTTTTTTAAGGATAAACTTAGATTATTGTTATCAACAATTTAGTTTTTAAAATTTTGATACTTTATTCACATATAAATTATTGAATCTTGTGTGCGTGCGTGTGTATATATATATATATATATTTCAAAAATTATAAAGTAAATATTTTTTACAGACAAAAAAATGCCATACCTAATAGAAAATGGAATTGCTGTAATGCAAAAATGGAAATTAAATGATTTTTCGAGACTCCATACATAGGTTAAAAATCATAATTTTGTTCTCATAATTAAGCCTCTACTCAAATAAAATCTTAAATCTATCACTAGTGATTTGTTGTAACTATATATTACTTTTAGTTAGAAATTTTTATTCTTAAATTGTGACCAAATACAAAAAAAATTTATCATGACTAAAAAATTGTCATTAAACATTCATTTGTTTTTTTTTTTATTCTTTTATTTTTTTAATAGTACTTTTGATCAATGGATAAAAACTAAAAAGGGGGAAACAAGTATAGCTGGTTATTTCACGTTATAGTTAATGGCAACTTCGATGCGAGCAGTCAATATACCTTTTGCATTATCGTCGTTCATCATGGTTTATATTTTTTCCTCCCAGAGCCCTTATTCGAAAGAATCTTTCCCCTCTCCGAAACTCGAGGAATAGATCTAGTATTATTTTTTAAAAAAGTGTGACTTAACTAATGACCACCACTTACTACAAATTAAAGAAAAATAATACACACACATTACCAAAGTTCGAACCCCTAATCCCCCAAACTCACACACACATCCCACAAGTCTTGGACCAACTGAGCTAGTCTCAGTTGGCAAGAATAGACCCAGTATAATTCTTTACCTAACAAAATAAGACATTTAATTTTTCCAAAATGATAGTGCCTTAGAAAACACCTTTTTAATGCAAGGTTTCGACATAGGCTTCACCATTTATATAGGATTAAATTTAGAGGACATTAGATTTTTTTATGGTAAAAATTAAAAAAAAAAAATTGAAAAATCTTCGATTTTGAATTATTTAAAAAATCTCAGATTTAATTAAAAATATATAATTTTTATAAGTATTTAGAAAAATATCATTTTTTATTAATTGGCAAGATACTTGAGGTAATATGTCAAATTATCTGAGGTAAC
Source organism: Trema orientale (assembly GCA_002914845.1). Taxonomy (NCBI): domain Eukaryota; kingdom Viridiplantae; phylum Streptophyta; class Magnoliopsida; order Rosales; family Cannabaceae; genus Trema; species Trema orientale. The sequence continues at coordinate 54,121 of JXTC01000056.1, read as the reverse complement.
TTGATTGGTTACTTCAAGTAATTAGATTGGTTACCAAAGTAACCTAATTGGTTATCTCGAGTATCACTAAAAAATTCCAATTTTGAAGAAAAAAATTATATTTGTCTAAATGTTTATTAAAAATAGCATTTGTATATAAAGTTTTAAAAGTGATATTTTTCTAAATCGTGATTTTTCCAAAAAAAATCAACCCATCCGGACTTTTCGATTTTTAACCTTATGGGCCTGGATTTCTGTAATAGGTCCGGTATCAATTTTTTTGCCTTATATTTTACCAATGCTTATTTTTTTAATTTTAATAGTTTCATTCCCATTTTTAGGTTTTCATGTATAAATATGTATAGTATATATATATATATGGTAAAAATGTTTGCCTTTTTTAGTTGAACTTTTTATATATAAAATATACATTAATTTATAAAATGCATGCGGTTTATATTTTTCCAAAAAGAGATATAAATATAGGTACGAATCTATTAAAAATAAAAAAATGCTTTTTATATAAATATGCTTAAAAAGGGAATATCTGTCTTCTTTTCCCTTATCTAGAAATAATTTAGCGCTGAAACAACATTTTTTATGATTCTTTTTCAAAATAACATTTTTAGGACTTCCCTAAAAAAATTTTAAGATAGTCATAATTTTTGTGATTCCGAAAACTAGTAGTGTTAAGAAGTTTTATGGCCATAACATGGTTATAAAACAAAATAGAGAAATTTAGGTGAAGGACCAAAATTTTAAATTTGATTAAGTAGATATCTACTATTAAAATTTTATAGCTAATTTTAATAGATAATACATATTTACCAATTTTAGTTACTGTACTGAAATACACTGGGTATATAATTTTTTATACTTATATATAAAATTTTATACTTGATATATAAGCATATATACCGGACATTTTGCTATAACATTCGATAAAAGGACATTTATTGAAATTGGGCTCAAAATTTGGTCACATTTCTATAAGCCCCAACAAAATAATTGACTACCGATCATAAAATTTATTTATTGTCTTAAATCTTATTTTATGAGAGTCATAAGAAAGTCATTTTGGCCCTAGATCTGTCTATTTCCGAAAAAAAAAAAGAAAAATCTCAGATTTATTTAGACAAGTACCACTTTTAAAAATTTGAGAAAACTATCACATTTTACAAATTGATAAGGTAGTTGAGGTAATAACTCGGGTTACCTCGAGTAACTTCATTGGATACCCTAAGTAACCTAATTAGATATCTCAATTATCTTTGAAAAGTACCAGTTTTGTTGGGGAGAGAGAAGAAAGTGGCATTTTGAAAACTATTTTATGAAACTGTTATTTTACTAAATCAACTTTACGAATGATATATTTCTAAATGAATCATCGAGTTTTCAAAAGCCCATCTGAGATTTTTCAATTTTTTTAGATTTTGGATTGGGGCTTATAGAAATATGACCAAATTTTAGGCCTAATTTCAGTAAATTTCCATTTGTCAAAAGTTATAGCAAAATGTCCGGTACATATGCTTATATACCAAGTGTAAAATTTTATATACCAAGTATAAAAAATGATATACTAAATGCATTTCAAAACAGTAACTAAAATTGGTACATATGTGTATGTACCAAGTGTAAAAATATATATACCTGGACATTTAGCTATAAAATTTTAAAAGTGGACATCTATTTAATCAAATTTAAAATTTTGGTCATTCACCTAAATTTCTCTTTTGGATTTGGTTTTTGTAAGAAGCCCTTTTTCTTTGAGAATCTTACAAAATTCCAAGCCTAAAGTACCAAATATTAAAAAATTCCAGATGGGCCGAATTTTTTTTGAAAAATCACGGATTAATGTAAAACAATATCACTTTTTAAAAGTTCTTTTAGAAAAAAGCACTTTTTATAGCCATTTAAAAAATACAACTTTTTCTTCAAAATTGGTATCTTTTAGTGGTATTTGAGGTAACCAGTTGGATTACTAGGGGTAATTAGTCTAGTTACTTGATGTAACCGGTCAAGTTATTTAAGGTGATAACTTGATTGGTTTCTTCAAGTATCTTATCAATTAATAAAAAGTGATATTTTTCTAAATAATTTTAAAAGTAGTACTTTTATAATTAAAATCCAGAACTTTTCAAACAATTTCAAAATCTGGGATTTTTCCCCCTTTTTTTTTTTTTTTTTGAAAAATTACCTAAAAAAATCAAATTACCTCTCTCCCTTTTATATAGAGAGCTCTTTTTATGTATGTTACAAACTAGAAACTTATAAATAATTGTGTTAGACTTCTATAGGACTAAATATATCTTACGTGGCTTTTTGTAGAGACACATTTTTGTTTTACAAAATTTTCCATATTCTCCAATGATTGATTATGGAAATTGATCATCCGCAAAATTATAATAGACACGATCATTAATAAATGATATCTATGGATACTTGACTTACATGACATTGGCAAAGACCCCATGTTTGTCCCTGTATATCTTAATACATTCTCCTTTAACTGATTCTGGAAACGCTTTTTTGCGTCTCTTTCTGCATTGACTATTTGAGTGACATTCTCGATTATCACCAATTGGAACTATAGTTACGGATCCAGCTCTTGTTTCTAAGAAAAACAAAAAACTTATAAAATGTTAGACTAATATGCATCTTTTATATGTGTTCATATATAGATCAAAATGTATAAGCTAATTGATTGATTAGGTTGATATTTTAATGTTCGTATCTAAGAAATTTTTTTTAAGGGGTGGCCGAGAAGTCTTCCATATATAGGCTAAAAGGGATTCCCGGAAAATTGTGATTTCAGTTCTATGGAGAACAAACGTACTTAAATTCTCGAATTGTAAAACAATCAAATAATTAAATGTTGATAAGCAATATTGAAAATTTAAAGTTCGGATCATTATTTTTTGGGCATGTTTACTAATTCTTAATGGAGAGAAAGGAGAAAAAAAAAAGGTAATAAACACAGTTTTCCTTTCAAATGATTACATATTAATCACTTACCTATGATAAGATTTTAGCCTTGCCCACGTATTGTTGCTTATTCTATGCGGATAATAATCCAATTGTAACCGTTCATATATTACTTATACTCGTATATCTCGAGTTGTGTAAAAAAATTAAATATATAAAAATAATATAATGTTTAAAAATTAACAAGAAAAAGATTCTTCCAGACCAATATAACTATGAGCATATAATATATAGATAATTTGTGAGTTCTCAATACGTATTTTTGTGTTTTCTTTATCGGTGCGTCTGTTTGATCAAGAAGAAAATTACTTACAATAATAGGTTAGTTCTAGTTATTTCCATTCTAATTCCAAATTTATGAAATGAAACTCATTTACTTCTAGTTTGATTCAACTGCATGTACATATTATGAATTTTCAGAATACTTTTTATATTTTTGGACTGGAATAAAATATTCCATATAAATTTAGGTAGAACTCTAATAATGCTTTTACTCCATTTGTGTTTCTTATACTTAATTTAATATGAATAAAAAATATTTTGGAATTTAATTAGTGAATTTTTTTACATGAGTTTAGGACGTGATTTTGTCAACTATTAATTTTGAAAAGTTTTAGTTACCTATAATATGGGTTTTAATTATTTTTTATGGAATTTAATTATCAAATTTTCTTATATAATTTATTGATGTTTTTAATTTAATTTCTTAAATTATGATTACTTTTTTTTCTTTTCTTTTTTTTTTTTTTTTGGCTTTAGTGTAGGATACTGAGTCTGTTACTCTTTAAAATCAAATAAGCCGTAGTATCAATTACATGTCATGAGAATTAATCACCCTTGTTAAAGTGTTAAATAACCTCTATATGTAAACAAACATTAAATATAATATCTTTCTTAGTACGATTACTCACTCATTTTGCTATCTAATCACAATCAAGCGATATAAATCAAAATATTCAACAATGATGGGTAAACTTTGCCATATCTATTGAGCATAAAGTACGATAAAAAAGATCGCTTCGTAGAGAAAGAGGTGATCCGAGAGAGCGATTAAAGGGGCAAAAAAGACAGGAGCTTTTACAAGAGTTAAAAGCGAGTGAATAGCATAGTGCAAGTAGTGGCCTCGATGATTTTCATTTCCTCATCTATTTTGGAAGTGTTGGACTTTTAGCCCAAAATTCCTATTGGGCGCCCATAGTTATTGCATGGCCCAATTGGAGTAGATTACATATCAGATAAGATATTTGAGTGGAATATCTGATAGGCTTCTATTAATTAAGGATATTTTTTCCTATTCTTTAGGGATATGGGAATATCTTTATTTGAATAGATAGGATATGTACGCTCTCAAGTTAATTCATTAATTGACAGGCTTGAGTACGGTACAAAAAAAAAATACGCTCTCTCTTCTCTCTCTACCTAAAGAATTCCAGTGAGTGCTCTTGAGTGGTTGAATCTATAGTGGTTATTCTTGTAACGCCACTCACCGCAAGCTTACAAAGAGGAGTCTTTCTACAACGGACGTGAGGCACCAAGGCGATTCCTATACCGGCGGTAGGTTTGAGGATTCATCCGGCACCACCGCCAACCACGCTTCCGACATTGGTATCAGAGCAGCTGTTGGTGGGCTCCGTTCTCCGTTGGAAAAAGGCTAAGGAGGGAGGTACATGAACTCTTAAACCGAAAACACCATGATATGCTATGTTTTTTGGTTTATATAGTTCTGGATATTATTTGGTCGTGATTTTTTAATATTTGGTAGACTATTATGTATATGTTCTACCATAAACATCTGGAAATCGTTTGATGGATGGTTTGAGAGATTTTTTGAGTCAAAGTCGTTTTATCCGAAAGTTTGACTGTGTTTTCCGATCGTATAGTTATCTGATTGGACTTGATTTTAATTTTTCCGAAATCTACGTGAAATTATCTTTCTAACCATATATAATATGTATTTTTTGGAATTTTATTTGCGGAGATATGATTTTTTGAATTTTGTGTCATATTTGCAAATATTTTTTCCTAATTTAGCAACCTGATTTTGAATCATACTCTCTCCGGGAGAGAGTGTGTCTCACTCGCCATCATAACAGCGGAGTTAGAAGTAACAGGGTATGTCATTGTGACGAGAACAATTTGAGGAACACGATGACGGCCGATATATTTCGGTAGGGTCCACGTATGGTGGTGTGTGTGGAACACGCGCCACCTCCGGCGCGTGAAACGGCCTGGCGCTGAAAGCAACCAGGCCATCTCGCCTGGGCC
>JXTC01000056.1:0-48872 GCA_002914845.1 Trema orientale | reverse complement strand
TACATATTTTTTTGTGAGAATTAAAATATGTCTTTTTGTGCACTTTATGTGACATTTTATTATATATTTAATTATGTGCAATTTTTTTTTTGTGTTGATTATGTATACGTGTAATTTTTTTTTACGAATAAATATGCATGTATATATTTGAATGACGATATTAGTAATATGATTAGTGGCTTATTTATTTATAGCACTATTTAATATTGTCATAGTAAGCATGTCATGTTTTTAATTAATTTACAATTATTTTAAATTATACTTAATTTATTTAATTGCAATTACATGCTTTTTTTTGCACATAATTATGTGATATGTATGTTAGAAACATGCTAGGAATGTCACATTTTAGTAGGAGTATAGTGGTAGAATTAATTATTCTCCTATACACATTTTGCGGAAAGTTTAGACTTAATCTTAATAATAAACCTAGACATAGGAGATGATTATGAGCGTAGCGATTTTTCGATTTTGTGTCTAGTAAGAATTATTTAGATTAGTCCAGAATTTCTGCTGCAAAATGATTGTGGTGTGCTTAATTATCTTTTATCCTTTACGCGCATGAGTAGTTGGCTTCTAAGAGCATAGTGGCTGATTTGAATAAGGGCGAGAAATTGGATGGTGACAACTATGATATCTGGCACCAGAAAATCCAATATATTCTCGATGAGCAAGAGGTTTTGGAAACCCTGACCCAGACGATGCCCGCACCCGAGAATGGCAACACCGCTCAACACCGTCGCGATCAAGAAGCCTATTAGGCTTGGCTTAAGAAATACCGTTGTGCGCGCTTTACCATGCTAAGCAGTATGCACAATGACTTGATCGGTGAGTTTGAAGAGCATGCCACTGCTCAAGAGATGTGGGGTGCCCTGAAGCTGAAATTTGGTGGGACGTCTGCTACTAGACTTCGTGCGCTGTACATCAGGTTTGACTACTATAAGATGCGCTCGAGCCATACCATGAAACAGCATCTTAGAGCGATGTCATCGATGATTCACGAACTGAAAGCAGCTGGCCACCCTCGATCTGAAGAGCAACAGATCCAAGCGGGAATTCGTTCCTTACCACCTTCATGGGAGCCGATAGTCATCACTATGACTCATAGTGAAAACATCAAAATTTTTAATGACCTATCTCGCCACCTTGAGCTTGAAGCTGAGCAGTTAGAAGCTGCCAAACCAAGCAAAGACTCAAACCCTGGGAGCGCCTATGTGGCGAATAACCAGCGCGGGCCAAGAGGGGCCAAGCGCAAGAATCAAGCTCTTAGGGGTTATTCTGGTAATGGACCTGCACCTAAGAAGGCAAAGACCACCCTGCGCAAGAGAGGCAAGCGCAGTGGAAAGGGCAAGAATGGCAGATGCTACAACTGTGATAAGGAGGGACACTTCGCTCGTGATTGCATTGAGCCGAAAAAGATACTCCCTGACTTTAGTTCTTGCAATATTTATGTTACAAGTCATGTTATGGTTGCTCATTCATATCCTCATTGGATTGTTGATTCAGGAGCGACCGAACACATCGCGAGGGATCGAGTCGGGTTCGTAGAGTATCGTCGAAGTCCGAAGGGGAGCCGAGGACTCTATATGGGAAATAGAGCCAGCGTGCAAGTGTTAGGCATTGGCACTTACAAGCTGGAATTGCGCAAGGTTCGCACTTTATTGCTCCATGACGTTCTTTATACTCCGGAAGTTCGACAAAACCTTTTATCAGTTGTGTGTTTGCTTAAGTTGGGTTTTATTTTTAATTTTTGTAGTACTGGTTGTAATATTTATTTGGGAATAGATTTTTATGGTTGTAGTTCTTTCATGGATGGTTTTATTATGTTAGATATTATTTATTCATATAATAATAACAATATCGTTTCTTATACGACTACTGCAAATAATGTTGGTTCTGTTATATGGTATGCTAAACTAGGCCATATAGGGCCAGATAGAATGAATAGGTTAGCTAGAGTATTTCCTAGTTAACATTGCTGCTAAATAATATTCACATGAGGCAAGTTAATTTTAACGAGTTAGTCCAAAAGACCATTTCTAGCTAACCAATTCATTCTGTCTCCCGCTGTATAGCATAGGTTAGCATAGTGTATTATAGAACCAACATCATTTATAATAGTCATGATATAAGAAACAACATTGTTATTATTATAATATGAATAAATACTATCCAATATAACAAAACCATGCATGAAATAAAGCTACTACCATTAAAATCTATTCTCAACAAAATATCACAGCCAGTACCATGAAAATTAAAACTGAAACCTAACTTACACAAGCAACAACTGATAAACGATTTTGCCAAAGCACAAAGGATGTCATGAAATAGCAAGGTGCAACCCCTATGTAATTCTTGCTTATAGGTATTAATACGTAACACCTACACACTGGCTCTATTCTCATATCGAGTCCTAAATAAGGTATATCTAATAACACTCTATGCATATTCCTAGGTCTTTCATCTAGAGGTGCAATAACTTGATACTTATCTAAACTATCTTGATGCAATATTTTTTTTTTTTGGGCTATCGAGAAAGAATATTAAGATTGGAGTTAATTACAAGATTTACCATACTCATGTTTTTTAATTGGTTTAAATACATATAAGCGTACTATATATATATATATATATGTATAATGACATTAATTGATATTCACATAAGTTTTTATTTTTTGAATGAATGCACCTTATAATTGGAGGGAGTATTTTTACGAGATATCTAAATATCTATCATATAAAAGAATATGTTTTACTAATTAGTTATTTACACTTGATCATTATTTATGTATGTATGTATATTGATAACTTCAATATTTCTCCATCTGTGCTTTTTAGGTTTACGTCTTAGCACTCCCACAAAGTGGTTTAATCAACTATATTCACAAGCATAGCATAGCGGCACTTATACTCCTTATATCAATAGTGGTAATCACCATTGTCCTCATTTTTAGCTTTGTTTTCATAAATGTGAGAGATTCCATAGTAGAGAACTACCTGCGAGCGGCACTCATAAAACAAATAGAGGCGACTAAACAAGCTCAGAAAAAGAGTAACAATCAAAAGGAGATTCCATATTATGTTAGTGTGAATTATTTATTTTGTGGTGTATGTTGATTTAGAGTAAGTATAAATAGCCCCATCACTTTGTGTTAAAAGCATTAAGTAGGAAGTAAAGCTTCTAGGAGTGAACTAAAGAGAGAAAGAAGCATAACTTCTAGTGAGTGAGTGAGCTTAAAGAGTAAAGTTGAGAAATTTTCTCTTGTAATAATATTTGAGTGAAGCTTATTTTATTTCTAACATAATTAACTCTATTTCAAAGATTACTACTTGAAAAATATGTTTTGATTAGTTTACCTGTGAATTCGGTTCCTTTTTATCAATATCTGATCTTGTAGCACTATATATGATCTTTTCCCAAGAATTAATCCTACAAAAAAAAGACCATGAGAACTAACCTCAGTTCTTGTCTAAATTTAATAGGAGATGGAGAAACTAAACCAGTAAACACTTCTATCTGTCAATCCATTGCCAATGCTGAAAAAAAAAAAAGAAAATTAAAAAAAATCAAATTAATCTAAAACAAAGTTACAAATGCTTATATATATATATATATAAAATATATTTCTTTCCTCCAGAGTTCATTGGATTTCCAGTTGCCATGTTTTCATTAAAATTAAGAAATTGTTTAATTTTTTTTGGATTTTTCCATCCATAATTTCTTTATATAGTACCATAATTTTATTTTTTTTTTCATAAATCCAAAAAGATATATAACAGGTCTAATATAATTTTTTTCAAAAAAAAAAAAAAGAAAAACAGTTGGTGTAAACAAAAAATAAATTTTATTTTGCTAGAAGAATTAACAAAATATAAAATTAGTTTTGGAGAATAATATGGAGATAAGTTTCTGATTTTGGGCCATGATTTTTGTGATATATGTATATATATATATATATGTGCATATATAAGGTCTTTTAATTTGAATTCGTTTGTTTACTATATGTTTACTGTAGTGTGCAAGATCTTGATCAGAACAAATGAGCCTCTGCAAATTATATATATTGGAAGCGGAGAACTATTATCAAGACTGAGAAAGATGGCGTACGGAATAAATTCTCTTTCTTTTACTTTAATCCTTGGCTAGTCTTACATAAACAAGTATTTAAACAAGGAAACTAAAAGGAAATAATTTGCACTTTCCCTTTTATTTTATTTTTTTGGTCATTCAAATTAATTATGTTTGTATGTACATGTGGTTCAAAAATAAAAAATAGTTGTGTCTATTATGATATTTTGAGAGAGAAAGAGAAAGAAATATATAAGAGTTTACGTAGGTATATTATAGATTTTATTATTCAAGAATAGCGGACAATTGGTAAAGGGCTCCACGTACTAATTATCTCTATGCAGCAAAATCTCAGTATCAATATGTCTTTATTATCACCTTGGAAAGAAAATCTCATAGAAATTAATGTTTGTAATTTATTTTAACTTATAAAAAGAAAACCAGTTTGAATTATATATTTTAATACACTGTTTGAGCACATAGTTTCACCAAAAGTCTACCAATCCTAGTAGTTTTTTTCCCCTCAAAATGCTCAAGAATTAATTTATATGTATGTATATATATAAGTGAGTTTTCAATAGATATTTTTATTTTTACTCATAGATAGATAAATTTGACTAATTTGGAAATAAACCTATAATAACAAGTTATTTCATTCAATATATTAATTTCTAATTATTTTTTATTTATTTCTTTTTTAAAAATTTAATTCAAAGTCTAATTTTTTAATTACTTGTAATTTTGTAAGAAATCCTTCTTTTTTTCCTTCTCTACTTATACTTTTTATCTTTTCACTTAATATTTTAAGGTATCTATGTGTGGGCAGTCTGTTTATTACCAGAGAGGAGGAAATTACAAAAAACGATATGTCATTTCTCATTAAATACAACAAAATTGGAATGAGAAAGCAAGTCATTTTTATAATTTTATTCTTCGAAACATGTACAGTAAATATTCATTATTTTGATTCATTAATCTCTATAATTGCTTTTATTAGATCGTGATGGTTCAAAGGTTTAGACAAGCAAGCATCCATTCCAGCCTCTATTGTCCTGTTAGCTTCCTCAGAACCCATTGTATGAGCAGTTAATCCAATAATTGGTATATGAACACCATATGATTTCTCCATTTTCCTTATCTCTATAGTTGCTTCATATCCATTCATTATCTTCATCTGCATTAACCCAAAACATATATGTATTAGTTTGCTTTTTATGAAATCCAAATTTCATAACAGTTTATAGTGAAATTGCATAAATATACTTGACCAAGAACTAATATGGTTTACATACCTCACAGTCCATCAGTATACAGTCATAAGGCAGAGTGAGGGAATATCCTAATATTATTTGGTTGGCTAGTTCTTTGGAAACAAGTTCGAAAGCTTCTTTTCCATCTGAACATAGATCAGTAGTTCCGCCATGCTTTACGATAATGCGACTAGCTAGATCTCGAGAAAATGAACTGTCATCAACAACCAAAATTTTCTTCCCACTAAAGGGTGGTTTCTCATCAGTAGTCCTACTTGATTCACCATGTTTTTCTCGTACTTCACACTGAAATTGAGATTTGGATCTAAGATAAGACGAGTAGCTGTATTCATGATTAGAGGGGGAAAGAGTATTATTCCAAGGCATGTTCATTTCATTGCTTGGACTACCAACTTCTTGAATTTCAGATTCGACCCGGCTGGTATAATATTCATGACCATGTCTTGATGAGCTAGTTGGAGCTCTAGTGAAAGCTTTCCTAACTAGTTGAGTACTTGATGAACCCCCAAATTCAGGAAGAAGTCTCACCACTTGATACAAACGAGTCCCATGAAATGGTTTGTACATAATGATGTCATCTGGATCAAAGAGAGAATTGTTAAAGAAGTCCATGCTATGAGACAATGGCTTTGCTAGCCAAACGACTTGACAATGAGTGTTTCGAAGACCATTTTTGAATTCATTCACAATCTCAAGCAACCGTGAAATTGGTCCTGCATTAGCATCCATCACCATTAGTACAAAGCCACCTGATGTGCCTTGGAGATGATAGTTAGTAGTATCCCTCTTGAAGAGAGAAAGCATGTAGTTTGATCCGTCTATGACAGTGCTACTCAAAGGTGACACATCCTTGTTTGCTTCAACAATGTGGTAAGGACTCTGGGATGCCGACGAGTTATTGCTAGAGTAATATTCATGTAATTGTATATTTGAATCAGATTTGTAATTGCTAGAACTGTTCCAATACTTCATGTACTTTATTTTCTTGAGAGTGCTACGAAGTTGTTCCCATTGCTCCACTTCCAATACTTTTATCCCAAGTCTCTTCATGAACTTTTGCAAAATTCTTTGTCGTTCATGGTTTTGAATCAGTAGTACAACGTAAGATCCATCTAACTTAGGACTTCGGGTGAGAACATTCAAGCTAGGACTACAATTCGAAGTTCGAATACTTAATCTTTGGTTTGGGTTGAGGGTCTTTAGTTGGCGTGGACTAGCTGAGCCAAAGTCACTAGCACCTAATTCATTCTGGTTTTCTTTAAGAATAGTACTACTAATGTCATGAACTTCCCCACAAACTGAAAGAAGAGCATTGAACCTGAAGCAAGTTCCTTTTTCGCCAACATCCTTATCTACAATTCCGATTTCTCCATGCATCAATCGTACCTGAAGATAATAAAATTTCAAACTCAAAAGCATAACTCATTTAGATGTCATATATATGTTTGATAATTTTATGTGGAAGAGATTACTACTAACCAGAGACTTGACAATACCAAGTCCTAAGCCAGTGCCTCCTTTCTGGACAGATGTTTCTTTATCTTGGACGTAATTTTCAAAAAGATCCTTTTGTTTCTCCTTTGGGATTCCTTTCCCTGTATCATCCACTTCAAATACAAACTCCATAACATTTGGATCGTTATTGATCATATTCAAGGCTTCCCAGTCTTCTTCTTGTGCTTTGTTCTTGTAAAACATGCGTGATAGTTGGTGCATTATACCACATCGGTTTAGAGGATTGATTGAACTCATCAGACTTGGTTTTCTGGCCCAAGCTCGGAGAACGACATGTCCATGATTTGGAGTGCATTTAATAGCATTACTTAGCAAGTTGCATAGTATCTGTTTAAGTTTTACTCTATCACCTTTCACATGTGAATACTTGATAACAGAGCCATCATAAGGATCCAAAATCATGTCAACTTCTGAATTAGCTCCAACGGGATGGTAAAAATCAATCAACTCTTCAAGAAGTTGAGCCATTTCAAATTCCTCCTCTTCTAGCTGCATCTTTCCCGCTTCGATTTTGCTTGTGTCAAGAATGGAGTTTAATATACCTAAAATAAATTAGTGTGAACAATTGTTACATGATCACTAGTAAACATCGTTCGGTTAAATAAAAATGTGTTAGTAAATTTGTACTATAATATAATAACGGTAGACACATTCGATCATACATTTTCTTGAGTGAAAGTACTCTTATATTATTGCATGGAGAAATTCTAGTTACACTATCTATTTCACTCTCTAGTCTAAGTGCTTACAATATAAATTTTACTTTATTTTGTTCTATTATTGAAATATGAAACTAGATTATGGAATCCACATATCAAAATTAGAGAGTGAAAAAGATAATGTATTTAGCGCTCTTCTTACTGCTAATTACTAATATTTATATATCAGTGTAGTAATATAGAAAAAGGAAAAAAAAATACAAGAAAAGGAATGAATAGGTTTACCTAAAAGGTCCTTTGTACATGCATCCATTTGCCTTAAATTTGTTTCTAGTTCAGAACCACGAGCAACTTCCTTCAATGAAAGATCTATGAGACCGCTAATGCCAGCCAAAGGAGCACGAATATCATGGCTGGCTCTAGCAAAGGCTAGATTTTGGTCATTACTCTTTTTCTGAGCTTGTTTAGTCACCTCCATTTGTTTTATGAGTGCCGCTCGTAGATAGTTCTCTACTATGGAATCTCTCATATTTATGAAAACGAAACTAAAAAGGAGGACAATGGTGATTACCACTATTGATATAAGGAGTATGAGTGCCGCTATGCTATGCTTGTAAATATAGTTAATTAAACCACTTTGTGGGAGTGCTAAGACATAAACCTGAAAGGCACAGATAGAAAAATATTGAAGTTATCAATATACATACATACATAAATAATGATCAAGTGTAAATAACTAATTAGTAAAATATATTCTTTTATATGATAGATATTTAGATATCTTGTAATAATACTCCTTCTGGTTGTAAGGTGCATTCATTCAAAAAATAAAAACCTATGTGAATATCAATTAATATCATTATACATATGGGTTTGGTTTAAATGGTTACAACAATATTTACCCATGGATGGTTACAATGGTTTAAGTCGTTAGATCTAATATCCTACGGTAGTGATTAGTTTGGTGGTTGGCCAAAAAAATTTAATGCTATTTATTACCATCAAAAAAATTTAATGCTATCACTACTTTTTTTAGTATCCATTTATGGTCACAAAAAAATTGTAACCATTGAGAAGTCCTCCTTATACATATATATATATGTATAGTACGCTTATATGCGTTTAAACCAATTACAAAACATGAGTATGGTAAATCTTGTAATTAACTCCAATCTTAATATTCTTTCTCGATAGCCAAAAGAAAAAAAGAAAAATTAAAATGAAGCTGCAAATAAGTTTAATAATGAAGAAATTCTCAATAAAAAGCTTTACTTTAGAAGTTCTATTATAGTTTCCATTATCAAAAGTTGAATAAGCTAAGAACTAGTATACATTTGAAATAAAAAAATCGTTAATTTATACTGTAAATGCATTAACATAGGAAAAGAAATGGTAAAAAAATACTAAATTTTGTATCAAATATTTAAAGCAAATGTAACAAACTTCTTAACGGCATAAAACTACTATACTACTTTTGATACTTGAAACAATATGTTACATAATCTGTAATTTGAGACATGCATTAATGGATGTAAAAATTAGTGTCAAAGAAGAAATGATGAATAGCAGATTAGACATTATATAAATTATTTTAATATATATATATAGGCCAAATTTGTTATAGAGAGATATAGCGCATACCGATTGCACCCCTATTATATCAAGTGGAGAACAGTAAATGTTATACTTGGTTCCTTGAATATTCGTAAGAATTGCTCTTATTGATGATGTGCCATAAGGATAACATGTAACATTTCCAATAGGACCCACCACACGATCACCATTTGGTCCCACCAATTCAGACCAAACTGAAACATTATCCGCTGCAGCAAGGACCATCCGAGTCTCTTTGATCCCATCCACTAGCACTTTCCCATCTGTGGTGGCTAAATACAAGCCCCCACCTTGAAGATCCACGTCAGCATAATACTCGTCAGTTAGCTCTTTAGCCAAAAACCCAAAAGAGATTAGTCCTTTCCCATTATTCACAGTGGCTGAGTTAAGGAACAAAAGATCTTGACCATTGTCCCATCTAGTTCCCAAAAAACTATAGGATCCATTTGTACTATTCAGGGCTAATTCTGTATACCAGCTTTCATTAACGGCGTTCAGTGGACTGAATCCAACGGCATTGCCAAATGGCTTTCCAGTGTTATGGCCCGCCGTTTGTTTGTACCAAACATTATAATTACTCGAGTTAGTATCAAATGAAGAGTTAGAGTACAGTGCAAATATTTGATTTCCGTCTATGGAGTAGGAAAAAAGTAGACCTTCCGATCCAATGTATGAAATTTGACTCAAGTATGGGGTCATCACCAATGCTTGAAACAAAAATGGGGCCACCTGAAAAAAAAAATCAGAAATAATTCATAGGAATCAACTTGTTTTGTTTATATAGTATTAAGCTAATTGTTTTCTACATATATACATACAGAGACTTAATTCAAAAAAGTTTGTCAAATTTTGGTATCTTAGATCCTGTCTAACCAATATATACTTGTCTAACTAATATATATCTATCAACTAAAATTTGAGTCTGACTTACCAATTTAATAAAAATATCACATTTATTTGAATTTTTAAATGACGTGTAATGGATATATTTACTCTCAACATGATTTTGAAACACTGGAATTAAAAAGAGATTAGAGTGAATAAGTACCGACCTTGTTCTCAATCTCCAAAAATGAGGGGTTAGATCCATTGAAAGAGGAATTTAGAAGTCTAGCTAAATTGGGTGTAGAAGAACTTGTTAGGTTGAAAAACTTTGTTGTCTTCTCAATTTGGGATTGCACTTGAGAATGCAAGTTTTGGGTACTAAGATTGGCATTATTTTTAACACGTTTAATCATGCCATACCAACATGGTATCATTAAACCCAGAAGAAGAAGCAGTACAATAGCCTGCATTAAAGAACAAACCAATTTCGAGTACATGGTTAAATACGAAAAATATACTAAATACGAAAAACAATAACGTTATATCATATAGAAGGATTTAAAAATAATTACCAGAAAGATGACAAAGAGGAGCCGCACCACAATAGGTGATATTAGCTTCATATGGGCTCTTCAACTTACTCCGAGAAACCAAGTGTAGCTAATAGTATTTTCTGTATTTTCATGAAAAACTATTACTAAAAGGTCACATACTAAGATACGATGTACTATATGACATTGAAAAAAAAAAATAGTAATAAATAATTCCTTGCATGGATTCTTATTAATTTTAGGCATGACAAAAGGAGTGAATTGCTCGAGTTTTATTGATTTAAGAAGACAATTGATGAGCTTGAATTAGCAAATCACTTTTCTTTAATGCTTGTATATGGAGATTTGCATCCCTTTGACATTATACATCTTTATCTTCCTTTTTTTGTCAAAAAGAAAGGAGCTGCTACTTGTAAAATTAGCAAATAACTTCATTCTAAAAAAAGGCAATAATTTCCAATTAAACAAAATTAAAAAGAAAAATGTGGTAATCAATGACCAATTTCGTTTCATTTTAAGAGAAACTTAAGCCTGCCCAATCGAACGAAACAAAATTATTAAGAAATAATATTACGAGAGAAAAATGTATAGTATTTTGATGTTTCTTTTTAAGAATCTACTATAGTAAATAAATAACATATTTTACAAAAGAGATTAAAGTATGTAGAGGAAGAAATTTTCCAACCAGATAAGCTCATCAAATCTATTCCTTGTATATTCTTAAAGTAAAATTAGCTAAACTATTGTTTCATTGGCTTCATGATATACACACTGTTAACCTTGACACTAATTAAAAAAATGATAATTAATAAGATAAATGGATCAAACTAAATGCATATCAAACACTATAATTGACCAAAATATAAATAAGAAACAAAGCAAATAAATGGCTAGATTGGAAACAGTATAATTTTTTAACGTCTATAAATATAATAGCCTAAAGTTGATAAGATTAATTGATGGTCACATGCTTAGTATATATTAGTAATATATTAATCTCAAATAATGATATCTGATTTCCAATCCCGCCATCCCCTCTTATCTTAGGTTCTGACAAGCCAAAGTGATATTTTTCATAAGGTCGTCATTATAGTTATTATCAAGTATTATTTCTAGATTTGACAAGCGTCAATTTGGTTATTATACTGACAAGCTAAAATAATCTTTAATAAACTTGTTATTTATCAAAGATTCTAAGTTGACAAATGTCTAACTAATATATTTTCTAAGCATGTAACAAAGATAACACACAATGGGCTAAAACGGATTAAGGCTCGAAAGAACTACAATTCAAGAAACAATTAAACTATATGTGGTTATTCTAACATTTTATCACAGATACTCATGACAAGTCATAACAAATTTTAGTAAAGTTTGTAGTAATAATTATCTTAGATTGACACGTGTCAAGCTAATTATGATACAGCTGACAGATCATATCAGCATTTTAATAAACTTGTGATGACTCAAAGATTCTAACTTGACATACGTCAAGCTAATTATTATACCGACATGCCAAAATAGTTTTTAATAAACTTATTATTAACCAAAGATTCTAAAAATTGACATGTGTTAAGCTAATGTTTGATCTAAGTGATTTTTTTTTTTTTATAAATATAACAAATAACAGACAATAACGTGCCCTTCAAGGGACAAAAGACCTAGAATTCAAAGAGAAGAAATTAAACTATAGGGTGATTATCCTTTTATTAATTTTGCTTCTCTCTTGCTTTTCTTGTCATCTATGATAATCTTATTTTGTTCTAACATTTTGTCATTGCATATTAAGGGGCGAAAGAACTACAATTCTAGAAGCAATTAATCTATAGATAGTATTCTAATATTTTGTCACAGGGACTCATGAAAAATCATTACAAATTTTAATAAAGTTAGTAGTAATCAATCATATATTCTAGGTTGACATTCGTCAAGCTAGTTATGATATATATTAATAGGTCATGCTAATTTTTTAATAAATTTATGACTACTTAAAGATTCTAATAAACTTGTGACTACTCAAAGAATCTACATCGACACGCGTTAAGCTAATTATTATGTTGATAAGCTAAAATAATTTATAGTAAATGCATTTACTAATAAAATATTCTAAATTGACACTCGTGTCGAGCTAATATTTATTCTAAATAATTTTTTACAAAGACAGCAAGTAACAGATTAACAAATTTTGCGCGAGCGCAAGGCGCGAAATAACTAGAATTCAAAAGAAGCAATTAAACTACTCAGTGTTTATCCTTTTAGTAGTTTTGCTTATCCCTTGTTTTTATTGTCATCTATAATAGACTTATTTTTGTTCTAACATTTTGTCATTGCAGGTTCAAATTCACCGTAATCGGATGACAATCAAAACCATAAAAGAAGATAGGAATCTCATAGATATCATATTACCTCATTAAGTGCATGCATTCAATAAAAATTCTACAAGGGTCGGCATCAATGTATTCTAAATAAATTGTTCATGATACTAATTGTTAGCAATCAGAATATGAAAGATATTCATGTTCTAGTACATAAAACCAAAGAGATTTTTCTTTAAAAGCAAAAAAGAAAAAATAATGAAGAAAAAAAAATTCAAACCAAGATCTAGAAATCTCTAATTAACTGTATTTCAAAAATCACTACTTGGAAAATATGTTTTGATTAGTTTACCTGTGAATTCGGTTCCTCTTATTCAATATCTGATCTTGCAGCACTATATATGCTCCTTTCCGAAGAATTAATCCTAAAAAAAAAAGGCCATGAGAACTAACCTCTGTTCTTGTCTAAATTTAATAGGAGATGGAGAAACTAAACCAGTAAACCCATCCATCCGTCAATCCATTGCCAATGCTGAAAAAAAGAAAATTAAAAAAAATCAAATTAATCTAAAACAAAGTTACAGATGCTTATACATATATATAATATATTTCTTTCCTCCAGAGTTCACTGGATTTCTAATTGCCACGTTTTCTTTAAAATTAAGAAACTGTTTAATTTTTTTGGATTTTTCCATCCATAATTTCTGTATATACTACCATGATTTTATTTAATTTTCATAAATCCAAAAAGATATATAACAGGTCTAATAAAAATTTTTTCAAAAAAAAAAAAAAAGAAAAACAGTAGGTGTAAACAAAATATAAATTTTATTTTGCTAGAAGAATTAACAAAATATAAAATTGGTTTTGGAGAATAATATGGAGATGAGTTTCTGATTTTGGGCCGTGCTTTTTGTGATATATGTGTATATTTATATATATGTGCATATATAATATCTTTTAATTTGAATCCGTTCCTTTGCTATATGTTTACTGTAGTATGCAAGATTTTGATAAGAAAAAATGAGCTTCTGCAAATTATATATATTGGAAGCGAAGAACTATTATCAAGACTGAGAAAGATGGCATACAGAATAAACTCTCTTTCTTTTACTTTTAATCCTTGGCTAGTCTTACACAATATCATTATAGAAATTACAAGTATTTAAACATGGAAACTAAAAGAAAATAATTTGTACTTTCCCTTTTATTTTATTTTTTTGTCATTCAAATTAATTGTATTTGTATTTACATGTGTTTCAAAAATAAAAAATAGTTGTGTCTATTATGATATTTTGAGAGAGAAAGAGAAAGAAATATATAAGAGTTTACGTAGGTATATTATAGATTTTATTATTCAAGAATAGCGGACAATTGGTAAAGGGCTCCACGTACTAATTATCTCTATGCAGCAAAATCTCAGTATCAATGTGTCTTTATTATCACCTTGGAAAGAAAATCTCATAGAAATTAATGTTTGTAATTTATTTAAACTTATAAAAAGAAAACCAGTATGAATTATATATTCTAATACACTGTTTGAGCACATAGTTTCACCAAAAGTTTACAAATCCTAGTAGTTTTTTTCCCTCTCAAAATGCTCAAGAATTAATTTATATGTATGTACGTATATATAATGAGTTTGCAATAAGTATTTTTATTTTTACTCCATAAATGGATAAGTTTGACTAAATTAGAAATAAACCTATAATAACAAATCATTTCATTCAATATATTAATTTCTACTTCTTTTTTATTTATTTCTTTTTTGAAAATTTATTTTTTTTAGGGAGAAAAATATAATTTAAAGTTTAATTTTTTAATTACCTTTAATTTAAAACTGTATGTACTATTGTATTTTCAATATTTCATAAATTTTTTTTTATTGTATAAAAGGTAAAATCCAAGGTAGCATAATTTTCATATTATGAATAAGTTATTTTCTTAAATAACAAAAAAAGAATAAAGCTATTACATTGAAAGAAAATTTGTTTTAAAAAAAATTATGTGTGAAACAACTCAAAATTTGTACATCTTTTGCTTTTTTTTTTTCTTTTAATGAATAAAATAGTTGAAAGTAATTTGGAATAATTAAGTATTTCTCATTAGTTTCATTTTCTTATAAATAAAAAATAAAATAAAAAAAATTGACCAACTCATTAGGTTATCCATCTTTATTGTATTAAATAACTTTCTATATTTTTATATATATATATTAATTGTAGGAGGAGGTTTCAATGGTTACGTTTCCATGAGTAACTACCATTAAAATGCGTGTAATAATAAATTTATTATTTAAATTAGGGTATTACTAAGTTGACTTTCTAAAAAAGTTTTATAATATCAATGTTAATTAATTACAATAAATTTTGTTGCTCAACTACCAATTTAATTAAAACCGTTAGATTTTTATCCAACGGCTAAAAAAACAGTAACCATCGATAGGTAAATATAGCAGTAACCATTGAAACCTCACCCATACATAAATATATATATATGTACATGTGTACGAACAGCTATGATAAAGAGCATGTAGTCACTCAAAAATTCAAATGCCAATCCATTTTAAAATCTGAAAAATTAATCATCACGTTATTCATAATATGATTTATACAACAGTTGATAATAGACGATTTATTAAGTGAATAATAAGAGCACGGAATTTTCAATTAAGAAATAGAGAAAAGTAGAATTTGAGAAGCATTGATCAAATTTTCAAATTAAGATATAGAGAAAAGTAGAAATTGAAGTGAAAATTCTTAACTCTTTTACTTAATTTTATGACTGATATATGCGTATATGCACATTTATATATTAAATTGTAATTTATGGTTAGTTACATGCACTTCCTACGACAAGTACTCATGTTCCTAATTAATAAGCATCATATTCTGGGTCAAAGAAATAAATATGAAAAATAAAAAAATATAGTTAGCATAGTTTCAAAAGAATTCAACAATCCAAAGTCATAGAACAAAACCACAAGCACGTGAATATTAGAATTTTAACAAATAAAAATAAACGGAAAATAGAATATCAAAGTACGTATCTGATCATCATTTCCAAATTATTAGATTAGTGACGAGCAACATTAAAATAAAGAACGAGAGAAATTAGAGGAAGTGGTAATGGTTTAACCACATATAGGAACCTTTACTTCTTGCTGTATTTAAAGAGCATCAGAACAATATTAGGAGAAGAGCAACTCCGGAGACTAGGGACAATATTGATATTGACAGTGGAGGGAAAATTATTTTTTGATTAATGTTCTTTGAGAGTACATACATCGTAAGAAACATAACGTATGCATATACATAAGTTGTTGCCTCTTCATTTGATCTATCTATCAAACATATGTATGTAATATCTACAAACATTGAAAAAATTAAAAAGGGAATGCTGCATTTTGTATCTTACAAAATTCTCCTTCTGGCTGCTGAATTACATGGTGATTAATTTTCCAAATTGATTTAATATCTCTTTTTTTCCTAAAAAAAATGGCCAACAGTTTCAGACCATTAATTAACTAAAAAGAAAAAAAATTATTGTATTAAAACTTTTATTCATTAAATCTATTTTTGGGAGAGGCTACAATAAAACCCTTTTTCTTGAGCCTATGTGAGATCCTTTATTCTGAACCGTTAGATTGTCATTGAATAACCGATATTTTATATGTGATAAAATCTTCTTATGCATTTATTAACAAAATAATATTTATCAGAATTATATTCTCAACTTTACATTTAAAGTAGGAAATTTGAGTGTTAAGCATGTTCTCTTTTTTTTTTTTCTTTTCTCGGCCGAAGAACACTATTGGAAGGAATGGAAGTGGTAATAGGAATTGAAATAAAGTAGAATTGGAATAGAAATAGAAATGATATTCCATTGTTTGGTTGAATGAGTGTAATGGAATGGAATAAATATAGTATTTATAAGAATATCATTACTTTTAATTGTCCCTTTAGGGCAAAGATGAAAAGCTAAGTTTTAAATGATGTAACTAAATATTGGAATTCTATTCCCAAGTTCATTCCACTCAACAAAATATGATCGTATTTCGAGTCTCTCTCTTTGGTTCTACCAGCCCTAGTCTCTACCTTCGTCCCTTCTACACACTGTCGCCTTGATTTCCTCATCCCAGCCGATGCGTCGTTCGTCCAGCGATTTCAAAATTCAAGTCAATGGTCCAGAGATATGGAGGCTGCTCGAGGTTCTTGTCAGCCTGTGGAGTGCTTCTAATGTGTCGCAGAGACAAGGGAGATTAGTGGCGAGACAATGCTCTAGATTGATTGTTGTTAGTGGTGGTGGTGGTGGTGGTGAGGAAAAGGGGAGTAATGGCGGTGACAATTCAGCGGAAAAAAATGGCCAATATGGGTCAAAGAGATTGTTACCTTATGCCTTAATTTAGCGGAAATACTACCAAAATTCATTACGAAATTTTATATAAATACGAAGACAACGGATTAGAAGATAAAACAATTGATATATAGTTGAACTCATTGCCATAACTAAGCACACTTATGAAAAAGAAAAATAAAAAGATATGATCTGAAGGGATTAAATTCATCTTCTGAATTGCAAGTTAAAGGCTTAATTTAAAAATAAAAAAATAAAAAAAAAATCTTAGAGAGAAGTACAACATGAAAACGAATTTGATCTCGAAAAATATTAATTCATAAAGACTGAAAAATTACCTTTACTTTTTCTCTGTCTTTCTCTTCTTGGGATAAAAAATTCATATGTATCTTCAGATCATTTCTTCCCTCAATAAGCAAATTGTCCAACAATAATCAGAAATAGAACTTTATAAACAGGTCTCACATTCTATGTGATTGCGGCTTCAATGTTGCATAAAGGGAAATTGATAAATGCGATCTCGTGCTCTAGAATTTTCTCCAATTCATCTTTGGTTCGTTTTTTTTTTTTTTTTTTCATTTGGGTATGAAGACAGAGAGATAGAGGATTGTTAATTAACGCTGTAAATTGAAGGCCTTAAATGGAAAAGGGACTTGATTTATTGCCAAAACTACAATCACGTTTGATTTTATTTTTTTTTTTGGTCGAGTTTCAACTAATTATTTTGGTATAATTATTTATTTTTCAAAGATATTCATGTTAAATACCTTTTAAGACAAACAAATGAGGATTTTGATGAGACTAGAATCAATTTGAGCCAAACTGACATTTTGAGGACCATTTTTCAATATTCTTCTGAAGGTATTCATTTTCAAAATGACCGGTCATTTGTTCGGGGGAAAAAAAAAATCATTTTACTTCGAAAGGTTTATTCCCGTTAAATGCCTTCAAAGGATTTCTTTCGTGAATATCAATTTTAAAAATTATTAAGTTTTCTAGGAGTTTCCTTTTAAAAAAATCTACCAGAAACTGCTTTTAAGTATTGGGAAAATGGGCGGATCTATGAGTTTTTTTGGGAGAAAATGATTTTTTTATGACTACTTTTTAAAATGATAGTTTTAGGACTGTAAAATTTTTTATAATTGGTAGTCATAGACGATCATAGAATACGTTCAATACCAACTATCACTCCTAAAAATGTAAGTTGAAAAAGATTCATGAAGATCTTTTGAGATACATGCATGAAATTTTCTCTTTAATCTTTTTTCTTCCCGTTCAAATGTTTTGGTTTTCTTTTCCCAATTGAACATAAATATAGAAATGGGTCATGTTTCAATAGAGTTTTTTGTTTTTACTCTATGGGTGGATACTTTGACCAATTTTTACCTACAACTATTCTCATTCCAATTTTTTTAGAGAATTCTCTTTCCATTGAATTAGGAATAAGATTTGGGAAAGATTTTTTAAGGAAAATAATTTGGAATTGTTTTTAAGGAATTGTTTTTAATCATAATTATTATTATTTAATATTTTGATATATATAATTATTTTTTTTTGAAAGTGTTTTGATAATATTTTTTGAGATATACGTCTGATCTTTTTTTTTTAATTATTGTTTTAAGGATATCTATGTTTTCAAATTTTAACAAATAAATGGTTAGTTAGTTTTGTTTTTTTGGACCAAATACATATTAATCATGATAAAAACAATTCANACCTATTTATGACTCCATGAGAATAATAATAATAATAATAATAATAATAATAATAATAATAGTTCCAAAGGCTAAGAAAACCCATTAGCCTATTAGACACATTTTAAGAGTAAGAGAAAATATTATGAGTATGACTAGGTCTAAAAGAGTTTTTGCAAATTTTTTCTAATGACATTTTTAGAAGTGTCAATGCCTCGATCTTAACCCTATAGTTAAGAGATTCTTGATTGTGAAAACACTATTATTTAAGAGTTTTTAATGGTTAAGAAAATTTTGACTATAGGTCAAGATGTCTTTAATACTCTTAAAAAAGTTAATTTCAAGAGAATGCACAAAAAAGGTCATTTTAGCCTAAGTTAGTTTTACTCATATTATTTTTTCTTGAGAGCAACGAAGAGTAAGCAGAACTACCTATACACTATTTTGATAATTCTGAATATTAGAAAAAGTGATCATGTAGAGTATAACATATTATTACTCAACCAAATAGCCATAACGAGTAATATTTAGATTAAAACTTATTTAAACTATCATTTTCCACCAGACGCAAGCTTATAGTTTTAATCTATTGATATATGTCTGTGATTTTAATCAATTGATGTGAACTAAAATACTCATCTACAGAACCATGTACAAAGTAAAGTTACTCATGAATTTCATTCAAAAATGACATCTATAGGTACTTCTATTAATCATATGTAAGTTTTTTTTTTCTCTTATTAATTTCATTCTACTTTAATCTTTTTCTAAAATTAATCAACTTTAAAATTCATTAATGATGATGTATATTTATTGTTTTCATTTAAAATTACCATATATACATATGAATGTAATTAGGTTTTAATATTCAAAAGTATGCATGTTTATGTACAATACATTAAATTGATATTATGCTACCAACTAAGGCAAATAATGTTTTATCAAAAAATAAAAAATAAAAAATATGTACTAACATTTTTTTTAACTCTTCAATCACGTTTTCATTATTTTAAATATTATGTTCTCGTATAAATTTAATAGAGCAATGTAATTGGGTTGTATATTCAAAAGTATGCATTTTTGTGTACAATATATTAAATTGATAACTAGGCTACTAACTAAGGCAAATAATATTTTGTTAAAAAAAATATAAATATGTACTAACATTATTTTAACTCTTCAATCACGTTTTCATTGTTTTAAATATTATGCTCTCGTGTGAATTTAAATGTTCTAATATAGATTATATTGTATGATATAATGTGAAAAAGAAAAAACTAGTTTAAATTATGATTATTCATTTTATTTATTTTTTTAAGGTTCATTATGATTATTTATTTCATTTTGTAATAGATGATATTAAGCTAAAGTGTGCATTCTTTTTTTCTTTTTTCTTTTTGAATAAAGTAAATTTATAGTTGCATGCATTTGTTATTTAGAATAAACTCTCACTAATTGTATAGGACCAAATTATATTAACTTTTTTAGGATAAAGTATGGGACAAATTATGGAAATACATTTTTAATTCTATTGTCTGTTATATGGGTGAGAAAATTCGAACATTAGTTTTCAAATTTAATAAAATCCATGTCTCCATATTAATTAAATGACTGGAATATTAGTTCTAAATTCATGGCCTCATGTCACGGCCAAATTATGAGTGTTCTTTTATCAAAAAAAAAAAATTGTGCATGGGCTCGTGACCAAATTAAATGCATGGCCTCCATATAGTCCATGCAAATGCAATGCTATTATTTATTAATTAAATGCTTCATTAATTTTTTTTGAAGGAAAATGCTGCATTATTTTTGGTTTATAAAAAATTATTGATTTCATACTATGATATCACTCCATTATGGTGTCAAGTAAAAAAGGCAGGTTTAAAATTAGTTATGTTTCTATAGAAAAAAAAAATAACAATATCAAATTTGCTTTATCTTATTCTTATTGACCCTTATATATACCAGTGTCTTTGTGGTACATTTTCTCATTGACATTGGTAGTGATAATAGATTCTGAGCAAGAGAAAATGAAATTACCTGAATATGAGTTAGAAAGTCGATCTTCTATTGGCTATGATCCATCCAGAGCAATGGAGTATAGTTCTCCTATTAGCTATGATCCAACTGAAGCAGAAGAGACTAGTTCCTATGATCCATCTGAAGCAAAAGAAGGCTATGATCCACCTGAAGCAGAAGAAGAGGAAAAGAAAGTTGCTGAGCTTTTGAATAAGGTTGAGATGATGTTGTGTTATTTTCCTTTAAATTTGTAATAAGTGGTGGTCATTAGTTAAGCCCCACCTTTTTAAAAAAGGTTGAGATGATGCAAAAAGAAGTTGACGCCAATAAGCTAATTGGGGCTAGCTCAGTTAGTCCAAGGTTTGAGGGATGTGTGTGTGAGTCTGAGGGGGGTTAGGGGTTCAAACCTTGGTAGAATGTATGTGTGTGTTATTTTCTTTTAAATTTGTAATAAGTGGTGGTCATTAGTTAAGTCCATACTTTTTTAAAAAAAGGTTGAGATGATGCAAACAGAAGTTGATACCGATGAAGACGATCCGAAGGCCAAATATCTAACTAATATCATTGATGAATGCCTAAAGAAGATGAAGAAGGTTGGAAGACCGTTGGAGAAAATGGACAATAATATTAGCAGGCAGAAGAGACAACGTCGTGATGGTCAAAATTGAAGTGTTGTTTTCTGTTTTTTCAGTTATCAGTTGCTTTAATTGTTTTAGTGATTTCCGTTATTGTTTGTATGCATTTTTTTTTTTAAGGTCATTTCGGTTATTATGGTATGAAGTTGTTCTGGGATTTGTCATATCAGTTATTATGGTATGAAGTTGTTCTGGGGTTTTGTTGTCTCCATAATATTTGCTTTAATGATTATGAATAATACTTTATTTTTTAAATTTTAAATTAGTTGTTGTCATTTTTTTTATTATGAGAATGAATATATTCTTGTTTACAAGCCTTACAAATTTATGATCTCATGGCAAGATATGATAATTAAATAGCTTGCATCCAGATCGGTCATAAAACTCTAATCATTCACAAAAAACTTATTAAAGATTATAAATCATCTTTCAAACGTGAATGAGTTTTTTTTTTTTTTTTTTTTGTCAGCTTTTTCCGTTTGTTTATTTTTTAGGAATTTCGGTTATTTTTAGGGCATTTCGGTTATTATAGCTTGAACTTTAATGTTTTGGGGCTTTGTTGTCTCCATAATATTTAATATTGCTTGCTTTGATGAATATGAATGTTACTTTGTTTATAAATTTTAAGTTAGTTTTTTTCCCTTCCAAAAAAAAGGAGTTGTCATTTTTTTTAATGAGGATGAACAAATTATTGGTTTACAAGGCTACAAATTCACGCGCGCGCAGTCTTATATCAAAATATGGTAAGGTATACTTCAAAATAATTAAGAAAAACTTATTAAATAATATAAAAGACAAATCATTCTAAAGTATCTCATACCACGGAAAAAAAAAAATGCTACACCTTATCCAACCATTACATTCGCAATCGCAATTTAATGAGTAGATATGACTTACTCATTTTATAAATACAATCTCTAAGATTATGATACGCATTTATTTACATGCTTTAAAAGCACATAACTTCGGAAAAATCAATAGTAGTGCTTTTATTATTTCTTTCGTTCTTTTCCTTTTTTTTTCCCCCGAAATCAGTAGCACTAGTCCTAACATCGTGCGCCTAAAATTCCTCCATTACTTGTTCGTCCGACGAAATATTTTATAAATACAATCCTAAGATTATGATACTCATTTATTTACACGCTTTAATAGCAAATAATTTCCGAAAAATCAATAGTAGCGTTAATAGTCTTTATTTTAATTTAGTATATTTTTTTCCCGAAATCAGTAGCATTAGTCCTAACATCGTGCGCCTAAAATTCCTCCCTTACTTGTTCGGCCGACGCCGACGAAATATATTACCTCAATTAAGGAAAATGCTATAAATAAATACAAAGAAAGCGCCAATTTTTTTTTTTTTTTTATTTGAAAGAAAGCGCCCATTTCTTTCAAACAAGAATAAATACTTATCTTCCTTGTGAATTACTCATTCATTTAAATACAAATCACCTCCCTAAAACTATGCTACACATTTAATTAAATGCAATAATAAAAGGTAGCAGACAATTAGAGAAACCGATGACATAATTTATTTGAATAATTATCCCCCTTCAATTATGGAACTCATTTAGTTATAGTTTTCCCTTTTTAACGTGTCCTTCCTCCATTGGCCATTACCCTTTCTTCGTCTTCAAGCGGCAGCAACACTCAACAGAGTACAACTAACGTCCTTAATTAGTTTCTGTTGAAGATGGCAACTGAAACTGATTCATCCCTTCACAAAGAGTCGTCAACTCAAAAGTGTCATTAATTTATACGACGATGAAGAATTTCTAAGCGTCATGGGAGTCAACATAAATCGTGTCAATGCTTCATCTGAAGATCATGATGTTGAAGAAAACGAAGGAATTTTTGAGGAAGGACAACGAATTACGAAATTTTTGAAGAACCTGATCAAACTATGAAGAGTGGACAGCTCCAGAGACTACCGAATAAAATAATATTTTGGAATATATTTGGGGTATTGATATATAAGGAGGCTGTAGAGGAAATTAACGAGACGGACTTGGTTGGCAAAGAATTTACAACAATATTGGTGCAAGCAGAGAATTTCGACAGCCTAATATATGCAAAGATAATGGGGTTTAGTATTAATTCGTAAAAAAAACTGAAAAGAAAAAATGCATGGGGGTGACATCATCACAATTCGGGGTTAATTGGTTGTGTTCAAATGAAGTAGGATTCAGGGAGGAAAAATATTTCAATATTCAGAACAGGTTACGCGAGCCAAGGAGTAGTATTACAAGGACGGGGTGCCGAGCAGCATTTATTTAGGATCAATTTGAGTAGTACGGAATCAGGAAAATATACATTGTGAAACGCTTTCAGACAAATCACAACCACAAATAATTAGCCCAATGTCATCAGAAACCTTAATTTCTTGAGAGATCGAATCGGAAGTAGTTGACTGAACACCTGCTAATAAAGAACAAGCAATATTGATGATGAAACGAGAGCTGGAATCAAGACTTGCCATGTATGGCAATACCTGATTGAGCAGTTTTGGTGGCTGGGAAAACATCGATCGGATGTGTTAAAGATGATCTGTGTAGCGGTGTTAGCAAAAATTTTTGGAAGAATACAATAATTGCGATGCTTCAACTGCCTTGGCTTATCTTGCAGCCAAGAAAGGATACCTGACCCCGACTTCTTTTTCAAGCGTGACACTGATAAGGAAAATAGGGGTTGACCAATTTGTTTTGGGCTGATGGTGCTTGTAGAGTGGACTATGAATTATTTGGGGATTCATTAGCATTTGATTCCACCTACAAAACTAACCGGCCGGTACAAAATTTATCTTTTTTTTTATTACTTATTTCCAATTAAAATTGTGAATATTATTTCTATTTTAAATTCTTTATTGCTTTACATGTTTATGTTAGTTTTAGTTATAAATATTATTCTGAATATACCATTGACGTACCTTTGATCAACTTTAACCCATCAGGTACGGGAAACCGTTAGTTATTCTACTAGAGTTGAACAACCATAATAAAACTTGCGTATACATGTGGGTTTGCTTTGCTACATAATGAATTGGCTGAAACATATACCTCGGTATTAATTACAAACTTTCTTGGAGTGTATGAATGGCAAAATACCAAATACTGTGTTGACTGATGGTTGTCATTCCATGCACAAAGCTATCGAAGATGTGAAGGTGGTTCATCGAATATGCACATGGCATATACTAAAAAATGCAATACACTTCAGTCATAAGCCCAATTTTACCACGGATCTAATTAGGGAGGATGATATTCAGGTAACTAACAATTATATTAATTAAATTATTTTAACATGCAATTTATACTTTGACAATTGGTTAATATATTCTTTCAACAGGTACTATACTGAAGAGAATTGGGAAACTGAATAGTTAAACATTAAGGAAAAATATGATTTGATGGGAAATGACTGGATAGATGCACGTACAATACATGACAAGGCATCAATGAACAAACGCATTCCTTCGTGGTCATTTTTTTTTTTTTTTTTTTGTGGAAGTAGAGCCACTGGTAGATGTGAATCAATGAATGCTTTCCTTAAAAAGGATTTGGAAGAGAATATACCATTGTGGATGTTCTTGCGGCATTGTGACAATAGGTTGGCTGCCTTGCGCTACACCGAAATGAAGGAAAGCTACAAGTTTCAAAGTACTTGCGTAAGCAACCAAAGCGTGAGATTGTTTTTGCACGTGATGGCAATAAAGTGAGTTGTGATTATTATTGGTTTGAGACTAGGGGAATACCATGCAGGCATATATTTGCAGCAATGAAGCATTTGAACAAGGCTGAATTCCCACCATGTCTAGTCAACAATCGATGGCTTAAAGACGCTAAAGATATTGATCCCTCAACCCTTGGTCAAGAGAGGAAATGCCCCCATCCAAATGTGATTGAAAATACAAGATATGGTGGAGTAAGCACACAGAGCAATCTAGCCGCATACTATTCTACAAAATCTAGTCAGGCATACAATAGAGCAATGAAAGTATTGTCTGACCTAGTTACAGAGTTGCAAGAAATAGCTAGCTAGGGAACAAGGTGATGATCCTCTTTCATCTCTTGAAACAACATACAGGAATTACCTTTTGAAATAAAAGACCCTATGGTTGTAACAAAAAAAGGTAGACCCTCTCAATCAAAAGCAGCCCAAACGATCTCGCAAACTAAGACAAGATTGGAGATCCTTAAACCAAGAATTTGTTGGGCTTGTAAAGGGACTGGCCATGATTCCAGAAATTGCCCAACACGCAAGGCTAAAGTAGGAGCTACGAGGAACGTTGATGCAGATATATGATGTCTCGTTGTCTTATCTTTGTTGCTATGCAGTGTCGATTCTTTTATTTTGTTGGTCATTGTGGTTTGTCATGAATAAGCGTGGTGTCGTTTTATTTTCCTCCTACTCCTTTTGGTGTCGTTTGTCATGAACCGAGTTGACAAAATATTTATTTTATTTTAATCAGGGTTATTAACAATAATGCCCCCGAATTATTGCCTGAGTACCACTTTGCTCCTTAAATTTCAAATTTAAATATTAACAGTCCCGAATTTTTAATATATTTCAAATATAGTCACAAACTAAACTTTTGTCAATTTTCAAATGAAACTTAGTCACGTGTTGACCATGTGATGAGTAATTCTAGAAAATAACAGATAAACCGTATATGATCTGAAGAAGTACACGATTTCAGAAAGTAACACATAAAACCGTAAACAACCTAAAGAAGTACACGATTCTAAAAAATAACACATAAAACCGTAAATGATCTAAAGTACATGTTTCAGAAAATAACACATAAAATCATATACAACCTAAAGAAGTACACGATTTTAGAAAATAACACATAAAACCGTATACGATCTAAGAGTGTTTTGAGAATATTACACTTATTTTTAATAAAAATATTTTCTATTTTGTGAGAAATTAATATTATTCTTTTAAAAAATATGTTTATTCATTATTAAAAAAAGACCCAAAAATGATTAGCACTAATCAGCCCCTAAGGTCATGGATTCAACTAGATGCAAACATTAAACAAAATATGATAAAATTAGCACTAAAGAATTCTAGTTGAATCCATGACCTTAGGGCTGATTAGTGCAAATCATTTTTGCCCTTTTCTAATAATGAATAAACATATTTTTAAAAAAAATAATATTAAATTCTCACAAAATAAAAAATATTTTTATTTAAGATAATTATAAAATTCTCAAAACACTCTTACGTCGTATATGGTTTTATGTGTTATTTTCTAGAATCGTATACTTATTTAGGTCGCATACGGTTTTATGTATTATTTTCTAGAATCGTGTACTTCTTTAGGTCGTATATGGTTTTATATATTATTTTCCGGAATCGTGTCCTTCTTTAGGTCGTATACGGTTTTATGTGTTATTTTCTGGAATCATGTACTTCTTTAGATCGTATACAATTTTATTTATTATTTTTTAGAATCACTCATCATATGGTCAACACGTGACTAAGTTCCGTTTGAAAATTGATGGAAGTTTAGTTTGTGACTATTTTTAAAATATATTAAAAATTCGGGGACCGTTAATATGTAAGTTTAAAAGTTAGGAGGCAAAGTGGTACTCAGCCAATAATTCGGGGCTTTACTGTTAATAACCCTTTTAATCATTATCTTTTACTAATCTCTTGGCTGTGAGCTCACACAATCAAAACCATCAAAAACTCTATAAGCGCCTCTTTCACCGCCAAATCTCATGTTTAAATTTAAAGAAATATACAAGAGACAGAAAAGATAGCCAATCAACTATCATTTAATTAAAAAAATTTTAAAAAAAAAATCTAACATGTACACACGCTTGACCTAGTCACAATTCTCACATTGGGAACTTTCAATTTGTATTATTATTAAAAAAATTACCGAATAAAATAGACAGAACGTAACCATCATTTCGTTAAGAGAAAAAAAAAAAAAAACTTTTTTTCGTTCATTCCTTATATTATTCTCATCTCTTTTTTTATTCATAGACTAGTTTTACTCTCTTTTTTTTTTTATGTAGAAACTCTTCGTTTCCCTCTTTAATTTCTAATTGTACATCACACGTCTTAGGTAACAAATAAATTGGGTCAAGTAACTATATAACTCGTTACCTTTTAAAAAAAATTGATTCACATCTTTGAACATGAAAAGAAATAGAAATAGAAATAGAGATAGAGATAACACGTTTTCAGGAACGAGGAAGAAAGTTCGCATTTTTTTTTTCAATTAAATGATAACTATTTGATTGTCTTTTTTTAAAATATTTTTAATTTCTTAATAAAAATAGAAAGAAATTCAAGAGTCCCTCAAACGTGAGAGTTGATGGGGTTAATACTCTTCTCGTATGGTTATGAGAGAAACTTAAATGATAAAACCATAATAGTTGCTAAATAGTACCCATCAAGTTACTCAATCTATATATTTATTTTGACGAATTTTACGAAATTAAATTAAAAAATCAGTAACCTTAATTGCGAGACAATATCAATGAATCAACTTTGTCCCATGTAAACGTAAAAGGTTGATATCTCTTCTTTAGACAAATCATATTGGGACAGACGACTATCCATTTTTTTCAAATCGCATTTTGATTGAAATATTGATAAGCATTCATATAGTCAGTAGCTACTAGATTCTATGAGATTTCATTAACGAGTTATCCTTTGGCGAAAGTAAAAAGTTGTCGCAAAGGTCTCAATACAATAAGCTGAATATCATTTAGGATTAAATAAATAGCACAAATAGTACCACTTGTCTATTAGCATCCTACTGAAACATAAAGAACATAATCAATCAAGCTAAAAATACCAACTGCGTATTTAAAGTGAACTCTCTGCCCTAACAAGTAGACCCATCCCAGCCTATTTTTGTAGCTTTGAATGAAATTCTCGTATATTTTTTAACAATGCATCTCTACGTTAGTTGTAGTCAGAATAAGCGAGCCAATATGCTATATGACATCTTTCGTAATGAGAATTGATCTGCAAATAAAATTAAGTATTCAAAACTAATTATCCGGAATGAATCAAATCTAGTTTTTAAAAAATAGTCACAATCTCCTTCAAAAAAAAAAAATACAATCAACTGGTAAAATGAAATCACTTATGTTTCATTAAAATGTTGCTCAAGCATTTGTTCTATGTGGAGTGTTTGGAGTTGTGTTGCTCCTATCAATGTTTTTAATGATCTTATATCAATGTTTTTAATGATCTTATTTCGTCCTTTATAAAGTCAATCCTACGTTCCATACGTTGCACTAGTTGAAAGATAATAGGTTGTTAGGAAGAAAGCACCCAATCCAACATGTCTTCCTCTGAATCCATCTAAATCATAACACATAAAAGCCAATTATAGAATTTAAAGATTATTAAAGACATTTATGGATAACAAAGCATATTGATAGGGGAGTTCTAGTGTAGGAGGGGCAGAATCCCTCTTACCCGTAAGAACACTTTTTAGACCTTCAGAATGGGGAACTGGAGATTCAAAGAGACCAAAGAAGAATTTAATAGAAAAAAGAAAAGTCGAAGAATATAGAAATAAAAAACACCAGTAATCAAAACAACATTAATTAAGTAATTTTATTAATATTATCATGTTCTAGGGTACATATAGAATTCTATAATATTATGCATTTGATTCAATCTGATGGTCTAAAAAGTGCTCTTACGCTTGAGAGGAATTTCACCTCTACTACACTAGAACCCCCTCATATTGATACATTCTTCTTAATGATCATATGTGTTGTGAAGTTAAAAAACCGCTTGAAAATTCTTTAAAAAAAAAAAAAAAGAAAACAGAACAATTACTTTGATTCAAAGGCACCCGCCAGAGATGAAGGAGGTGCAAGATTAATATTAATCTTCTCACTACCTTTTTTTTTCTTTTTTTTTTTAAACAATAGGATACGTACTATATATATATATAATAGGCTACACGTAGATATGATATCTAAAAAAAGCAAATGTATTAATGATAAAAAAAAATAAAAATAAAAATCAATATGTTGTAAAAGGAAAAGAAAAATTGTACCCATATATTAGATAGTTGATTTGAATTGATATCATAAAATTGTGCCATAATTTTATTATAATAAATCCGATCACTTCTCCATGCAATTCTGAGGTAAAATTAATTTTTTTTTTTTAATGAAGATGAAGATCCAAAGCACCTATGAATGCAAGAACCTTATGAAGGCCAAAAATAAATCTCAAACCGCTTACCAAACACAAGCCTTGTCAAATAATTGAAGGCCACAGATCTTATATATTTCCTCACCACCAAACTTTTCCTATTAAGACTATTAGACTTTTTGAAAATGGACTCAACCATGGACCTAACTTCTTCTTCCCTTATGTGTCTGAGAGCCTCAAAGGCTCCTAGAAGAGAAGAGCTCAAGTGTACAAATTTTCCTTACCTTCATGTAGTGACGCTCATAATCGGCCCAAATCTAGTCCATACCATCTTTGGAAATCTTAGCCAGTGGCCTAGTCCTGTGCCTATTTGCTAATTTCTGATCATTATCTTTGAGCACTTTCTTTGCCAATTCCGAGTTTGAAATGACAACGTTTAGGTTCGAGCCATACCATACCGATATGATTAGACCATAAGCTAGTGATAGCTCGAAATAGCTCCAGAATATTACCAAATCTCATTTTTTGTTAATTATCAAATAATTAATCAAAAAAGTGACATGTATAGGAAAAAAATCAATGACTATGAAGACATTTGATAGTTAATAAAAAAATATGCAAAAATAATATTTTAATCAATTACCAAATCATTAAATCAAAAAATAGTTGATTGTTTTATTAAAAGTATTTTTTTATTAAACACGTGAAATGAAAAAAAAAAAAAAAAAAAGAAAGAAAGAAGGTGCTTGATGACTATTAACACATCTGATAGTTAATAAAAAAAACATATGCAAAAATAATATTTTAATCAATAATTATTAAATCATTAATCAAAAAATGGTTGATTTTTTTTATTAAAAAGTAATTTTTTATAACACATGTTAAATGAAAAAAGGGGGGGGGGGGGGGGGAGGGGAAAAAGAGACAACTAAAAATAATACACATGACAAACAGAATATATATAAGTCTAAATTGTTCTCTTGTCCAAATTGTATTGATGTATTTCTAAAAATAATACACAATGAAAGGAAATGAAATAAAAATATAGGAATAAAACATGGAATATGAATGAAAATAAAAAAAAAAATAATGGAAAGATGATTAAAAGAAAAAATCCAACTCATAGGTCATAAACAGGTTGCCAATATTTTTAATCATAAATAACTTTCTATATACATATATACATATTAATTAGATTTTTTTTTATAAAATTACTAATATTATTATAACCATTAGATTAAAATCTAATGGCCCAAATTAAAGTACCCATCCATGGAGCAAAAATAAAAAACTCCAATGAAACATCACCCATATAGAAATTTATATATATATATAGGTGAGTTTTCAATGGGTATTTTTGTTTTTTTACCATAGATGGGTAAATTTGACTAATTTGGAAATAAACCTATAATAACACGTCATCTCATTCAATATATTTATTTCTAATTCTTTTTTATTTATTTCTTTTTTGAAAATTTGATTTTTTTTAGGGAAAATTTTAATTTAAAGTTTAATTTTTTAATTACCTTTAGTTTAACACGATATTGTATTTTTAATATTTCATAAAATTTCTTTTTTACCATACGAAAGGTAAAATCCAATGTAGCATAATTTTCATATTATGAATAAGTTCTTTTCTTAAATAACAAAAAGGAATAAAGTAATTACAATGAAAGAAATTTGTTTAAAAAAAATTATGCATGAAACAGCTTAAAATTTATATATTTTTTGTCTTTTTGAAAAAAGGAAAGGAGCTGCTACTTATAAAATTAGCAAATAACTTCATTCTAAAAAAAAGCAATAATTTCCAATTAAACAGAATTAAAAAGAAAAATGTGGTAATCAATGACCAATTTCGTTTCATTTTAAGAGAAACTAAATCCTGCCCAATCTAACGAAACAAAATTATTAAAAAATAATATTGCGAGATATAGTATTCTGATGTTTCTTTTTAAGAATCTACTATAGTGAATAAATAACATGTTTTACAAAAAAGATTAAAGTATGTAGAGGAAGAAATTTTTCAACCTGATAAGCTCATCAAATCTATTCCTTGTATATTCTTAAAGTAAAATTAGCTAAACCATTACTTCATTGGCTTCATGATATACACACTGTTAGCCTTGGCACTAATAAAAAAAATGATAATTAATAAGATAAATGGATCAAACTAAATGCATATCAAACACTATAATTGACCAAAATATGAATAAAAAACAAAGCAAATAAATGGCTAGATCGGAAACAATATAATTTTTTAACGTCTTTAAATACAATAGCCTAAAGTTGATAAGATTAATTGATGGTCATATGTTTAGTATCTATTAGTAATATATTAATCTCAAATAGTGATATCTGATTTCCAATCCCGCCATCCCCTATTATCTAAGGTACTAACAAGCCAAAGTGATATTTTTCATAAGGTCGTCATTATAGTTATGATCAAGTATTATTTCTAGATTTGACAAGCGTCAAATTCGTTATCATACTGACAAGCTAAAATAATCTTTAATAAACTTGTTATTTATCAAAGATTCTCAGTTGACAAGTGTCTAGCTAATATATTTTCTAAGCATGTAATAAAAATAACACATAACGGGCTAAAACGGATTAAGGCTCGAAAAAACTACAATTCAAGAAGCAATTAAACTGTAAGTGGTTATTCTAACATTTTGTCACAGATACTCATGACAAGTCATAACAAATTTTAGTAAGGTTTGTAGTAATAATTATCTTAGATTGACACGAGTCAAGCTAATTATGATACAGCTAACAGATCATATCAGCATTTTAATAAACTTGTGACGACTCAAAGATTCTAAATTGACACACGCCAGGCTAATTATTATATCGACATGCCAAAATAGTTTTTAATAAACTTATTATTAACCAAAGATTCTAAAAATTGACATGCGTCAAGCTAATGTTTGATCTAAGTAATTTTTTTTTTTTATAAATATAACAAATAACGGACAATAATGTGCCCTTGACAAAGGAACTACAATTCAAAGAGAAGAAATTAAACTATCGCGTGATTATCCTTTTATTAATTTTTCTTCTCCCTTGTTTTTCTTGCCATCTGTGATAATCTTATTTTGTTCTAACATTTTGTCATTGCATACTAAGGGGCAAAAGAACTACAATTCTAGAAGCAATTAATCTATAGATAGTATTCTAATATTTTGTCATAGAGACTCATGAAAAAGTTTAATAAAGTTAGTAATAATCAATCATATATTCTAGGTTGACATTCGTCAAGCTAATTATGATATATATTAATAGGTCATACTAATTTTTTAATAAATTTATGACTATTCAAAGATTCTAATAAATTTGTGATTACTCAAAGATTCTACATCGACACGCCTTAAGCTAATTATTATATTGATAAGCCAAAATAATCTATAGTAAATGCATTTACTAATCAAATATTCTAAATTGACACGTGTGTCGAGCTAATATTTATTCTAAGTAATTTTTTACAACGACAGCAAATAACAGATTAACAAATTTTGCGCTAACTAGAATTCAAAAGGAGACTTCGGCACCGACTTTCATGAAAGGCAGAGAGAAACCCGGGGGGGGGGGGGGGGGGGGGGGGGGGGGGGGGGGGGGGGGTCGTCGTGAGAAAGAAAGGGGAAAGGGGTAAGGAACTTGGGGGATTTTGACACTTGTCAAGTGCTGCACTCTGTTTTGACTTCCTAGTTTTTACAAATCAGTCCTTGCCCTTAATATGTCTTCAAAACGCTCTTAAATATTGCGATAAACCCCTCTATAAATATATTTATATAGGCCCTTGGCACCAAAATTCTTACAATTTAACCCAGTTTTAAAACTAAACACAATCTCATCTTAAATTGCTTTTAAATTTGGAAGATTGTAAATTTACTATTAATACCCTTAGTATGAAATCATGGTTTTCTCATCAATGGTAAGAATATGATACATATGGGTTGAACTGCCAAGACTATATATAGTACATTAACCTTTTATATAGTTTGTTATGTAAAAGGGTGTAGTATGTACTAGGCCCTTATCAATTATTAGATGAGAGGATCATGTATTTCAATAGCTTATTTCCTTCATATGCCTTAAGCAATTGATAAAACAGAGTAGGGCTCACTAATTATTCTAATGGAGTGTGTCTCTATGGATTTCTTAAAAGTTCTCAATAAATTCACAAGGAAAGTCTACTAAACTATTCAATTATTGATTGTAGCCTTTCGGAGGTAATAAACTAAGTTTTATAAGAAAATTAATTAATCAATCAAACAACTTGGCATAGGGATGTCAATTTCACCGAACAGGACAGTGCACCGTGGTGCACCGGCCCGAACAGGGCGGATTTTCACCGTTATAAAGGGTGCAGAGCATGGGGCGGGGATTCCTCGATTAATATTTTCTGGAACTAAATATCCTACTGCCAATCTTTTCTTTCCAAAGGTTTGTGAGATTAGATTGGCCATTTCTG
Organism: Trema orientale; assembly: GCA_002914845.1. Classification (NCBI taxonomy): domain Eukaryota; kingdom Viridiplantae; phylum Streptophyta; class Magnoliopsida; order Rosales; family Cannabaceae; genus Trema; species Trema orientale. The sequence goes on along the minus strand of JXTC01000056.1, from coordinate 14,733 downwards.
AATGGCTCAAATCAAGTGATGATAATGTAAGGATGATGGCATCAAAAATGGTAGAAAAGTTTGAGAAGTATTAGGATGTAATTCACGGAATATTATCTATAGCGACAGTTCTAGATCCAAGGTACAAGATGAAGTTAATAGAATATTACTTTCCTCGAATTTATGGGAATGAATATTCTAAGTATGAAATTAGTAGAGTTCGTGAAATTTATTTTGATTTGGTAAAAGAGTACCAAACAAAGTGCATTGTGGATGAAGGAACTAATCAATCTAATTATATTCCATCTTCTCTGTATGATGTTGATGATCCATTATCTAGTTATGATATGTTTGTTACTATTACGTCTACTTCTGAGCAAATGAAGTCAAAATTGGAGTATTTGGAAGAATCTGTTTTACCTAGGACTACTAATTTTGATATATTAGCATGGTGGAAGACAAATGGAATGAAATATCCCATCTTGAACTCCATTGCAAGAGACATTTTGGCTATTCCTATTACTACTGTTGCATCAGAATCTTCATTTAGTACTAGTGGTAGACATGTGAGTCCACATCGCAATAGGCTTCATCCAAAGACATTGGAAGCTTTAGTATGTACACAAGATTGGTTATGGTCTCAAAAGCCAGGTAAGCATTTTAGTCAACTAGTTAATTTTTTCATATTTTTTAGTTCATTTTTTAAAGTTAACTAATAGTTCTTTTTTTTTTTAATTTCTTTTCAGTACCTCCAGAGTCTAAGATTCTTTTTGGAGAAGATACAGATACTGATGTAGTAAATAATATCATAATAATATATTAGAATTTCTTTATAAATATTTAAATTGATGTATATTATTTATCTTGTTTACTTTGCAGGATCCATTTTCTGTTTCTTTGGATTAAGTGTTGGAGGATCGAGGAAAAAAGCATGTTTGGCTTACTTTTAGGCATTGATATTTCAATTCAATTGTTTGGAATAATATTATTTGTATTTTGAGTATTTTGGATTATATTATCTTTTAAGATGAAGAATAAGTTATGTAATTGTTCGGATTGAATATTTTATATTGGACAACTCTAATATGTTAAAATTTTATTTGAATATTTATTTATAGATATTTATATCTTATGTAAAATTATAATTGCGATAGATTCGAGTTAAAATTTTAGAGCTTTTTTATAGATTTAACTTCAATTTTTTTTTTATGTATTTAGACTTCTAAAGATTTAGACTAACATAGAAAATTTTTAACGGACTTAATGGGGACACCGATACACCGATGGGGAAACTGTTCCCCGATGGGGATTCCCCAAAACTGCTCCGCAACAAATTAAATAGTAAATGATGCGGGGATGGTATTGTGAAATAATAACGGGGATGAGGATGGTTAATATAAAACCGGTCCCGCCCCGCTCCGTTGACATTCCTAACTTGGCAACTGTTATGTATAAACTGGCTCAAGAGTCAATGACCGAATATTCCACGTTAAAATTTGAATAATACAGAAAGGATCATTAGTACTGAATAATGTTTCAATTATTTACATGAAAAAGGCGGTTAGATTACGTGGGATTCATGAATATGGAAGAGAACGTAATCAGCCATATTATCAGAAAAAAATAAAGATATCATTTGTATTTCTAATAAAGAAAGTTCACGAAATGTGCCAGTACCAAGTTTAGTGATCATCCCTTTGGGTTTAATTATTTCTCACACATGACATTACTTTGTTTTTTTTTTTTTTTCGTTTAAAGACACAACAAATAGTCAAAGGAAAACCAGCGTTCTTCCCTCTGATACATGCAACAAGAACAAAATTCTTCAATCCACATATATACAACGCTAAAACTTTCCGAAGAATCGATCAAACAGATAAGTTCATATAATTTTGGGACATTTCTCCCCATAGTCCTCTAAAATGGGGTTATTAACTTATTTGGTCAAATATCATATAAAATATGCTTTTCTTTAATTAAGTTGCTTCTGAATGGCATATAGATCATAGAGTATAATTTTTTCGAAAAAAAGAGAAAATGTATAATATGAATAAAGATTCAGCAGGAAGGAGAGGAAAAGAAAACCTAGAATTGTTTGAAAGTTGAAACAACATTTTCAGAACCTCATCAAGTATATATATATTTCTTAACAGTAAATTGTCACTCAAGCATGCAATATCAGAGAGAAAATTAAGGAAACTAGACTTTTTGAAAGTGGCTTTTAGTAAAAAGTTTACCTTTTAAACTCTTTACAAAATATTTTTTTATATATTAAAAAAACTATTTGCAAAAAGTTGTCTTTCTATACAAATGCTCTTCTCAAAAGACTATGTTGCAAAGAGACATTTCTGAAATATACATGCAGTTACTTTAAAATTCCTCATATAACCAGAAAAAGTACTTTGGAAATGGAAAGGACCGTAAGTAGCAGTAACGGAGCTAGAAAAGTTTTTTAAGGGAGGTCTACATTAAAATTTTTTTTACCTAATTTTGAAACATATTAATCAACATAAACTAATATAAATTTAAATAGAGTATTTAAAGTGATTTCAAAAAACATTATCCAAAGTGAAGGTAAATTTTTGAATTTTAATATAATATAAGTAAAGTTCAATTTTTTTTTAAAAAAATTAGTGGGTCATGTTAGGAGCATTATTGAAATTTTTTTATAAAAGGGCAAAATCTATAATTATAAAAATTCAAGAGAGACAAATAAAGGATAAAATAGAAATTTTTAGACAAACTCGGGTAAAAAATATAATTTTTCAAAAAAAAAATGAGGGGCGTTAACTTTGGTAAGTGGGGTGCCAATTTCTTTTTTTTTTTCCTTTGAAAATAAAATAAGTAATTTAAGAGAAAAAGGGGAGCATCAAAATTCTACAAGCACATTCCAACACACCTCCTTAAGAACCATCCTATAACTTAAAGATCCCAAATTTTATTAATAAAATAAAAATAGAGATTACATAAAATACCAAGCTGTAGACAATAATTTTAACGAAAACCAAACGGCCCAAAATATATAGGAGTGATCCACACCATCATACGTAAACATTTTTATTGGAAAGAATCAACAATGTCTCAGGCGCCAACGTACTTGATATGCTTTTGTAGTTTTTTCTAATATTTCCTTCCCCAGTGTGGCTTTATTTGTGAAATGTATAAATAAACAAAACAGTTGCCAAAGAAGTGGACCGTATTTGATAATTTTGTTTAAGATTTTTGTGTAGATGATTAACTATGAAGACTTGAAAATGTTGATCTATGAATTACAGTGTAGGGTAGGGAATTGTACAAAATGGAGAATATAAAGTAGTCTATAGTTTCAGAATTAAGAATATAATATTAATCCATCCTTTCTATACACTTTTGACTAACTTTTTGAAGACAATGGAGTAGTTGACTACCTTTACATGGCAATAAACCAATCCCTAAATTAATTTGCTCCCACTTGTGTGATCATGACTATGAATTAAATACTTTATTGTCTAAACTTCACTGACCAATATCTGGCCATGCAAATATTAATTTTCTACTCGAAATATAAAAACGTCATTATCAGATAAAGATTTTTTAAAAGCAAAATATTAAGGAGATAATGCTTACTTTACTAATTCATACATATATATTTTTTTTGGATTAGATACTAATTCTTACTTATGTTCCAACTACAAAAGCAATATTTAATCTTCCTTGCTTACTTCTTTTAATCTTCCTTTAGTAGCTTTCTTTATTCAAAGGATCACGCAATATTATTCTTTTAATGAGTCATATAGATCATGACAATTAGTTCCCACTAACCTTATTTCACCTTTTCCATACTTGATGTAGCAAAACACGAAAATTGTATATAAAGACAAACCTTAGGAACTTGGCAAGAAAAATGGGAAAGGGAAGCACTGGCCATGACAATTCTGTTCCTGTCCCTATACTAATTACACGTGGAAGGCATGTGCTAATTATTTTCGACTGAAGCACCTCTTAATTATATGCAAGCTAATATTGTTTCTTCTTAAGCTTATTATATGTTTGTAGGAGATGAAGCCACTACTACAAAAATAGGCAAAGACGTCATTAAATTTCATGTCGCTTTTTGATGTTTGCGCAACATAGAAAAAAATTGACCTAAGAGGTCGCTTAAAAAGCGATGTCGTAGACGAAGATCAAACGTCGCTTAAAAAATGACGTCATAGACCTATGACGTCGCTTTTTAGGTAATGTCGTAAACCTACCTTAAAAAGCGATGTCATATGTCTTTAAATTAGGGCTTCCTACTTCGGAAGCCCTCATTTCTCTCTTTGCAAATGCAATGGCGGCCCTCTGTAGTAGATATTTATTTTTTCCGGCCGTTTAATGTACTTTTAACCATTTTAAGTTACTTTTTCACTAGAATTAAATTATTCATGTATTAAACTTAGTTTTTTATTGATTATTTGATAGAAAAATATTATTTTTCGTTAAGTTTGTAGATTTTGGGTATTTTGAAAAATATCATCTATGATTGTGTAGAGTTTGTTGTTCTATTTATAATTTTTCATAGTTGAAAGTATTGAATTTATCGGATATTTGTTATACTTGTATGTTTCATATTTTTTTTTACTATAATTTTCAATCCATTTTTTTAACTTTTTTTGCTATACTAATGTTTAAATTTTTAATTTGATATATGTTATTATTCTTATGTTTTAATTAAAACTTGGTATTGATCATTAGTTCAAACTTGGTGATTTGTACAAAATTTCCATTTATGTGAGGTATATGTTCTCAAAGTTGTTGTTTATTAATTAATATATGCATTTCTCTTATGTTTTTTCTTAACAATAATTTGAATTCAGATTTATTGTTATATACGTATGATGTTTAAATATTATAGTTTGATATATTTTTATTGTTATTTTATTTTCATTTAAGTTTAGTGTTGATTACTACTTCAAATTTGGTATTCTTATATCTTCAAATTAATTATTTCAAGTATGTTCCCAAAATTTTCTTCATGAAAAAATGATATTACATATATGTATATAAGTTTTCAAAAGTTTGATATATAGGAGATTAAGTTTTGAAAAAAACATGTTGTGGTGATATAATGATGAAATAATTGTTTGATATTGTTTTGATTTTCTTTTATTTGTGTACAAAAAAATTGATAGGACATAGAAATAAGGGAGAGTTATGCTCAGTTTTTATTTTTTTTTTAAGTTCTAAATTTAGTTAGATTTAGCAATTAGTTGGTCTATATTAGTTTAAGTTTTGCTTTTCATGGAACTTACTTTAGGTTAATTGTTCTTTTCTATTGTGTTTAGAATGAATAAGAAATAGTCTACCAGGTAGATTATCAATTGAGTATAGGAAGAGACTTGAGAAGCTTTTAGTATTTAATATGAAGAATGCAAAGATGCTAATCTCATCATATACCCTTGTGTCAAGTGTGGATATTTTAGTAAGTTTAGTATTAATAAGATAAGAGATCACTTATTTCTAATAGATTTGATAAGAGTTATAAGTAATAGATTTAGCATGATCATGAGGTTCAAAACACCCTAATTTTATCGGGAAAAAGTATTAATAGATTTGATCAAAGTTATAAGCGTCGAATAATATATTTGGTATTTAGATCTTTTGAACCTGAATTTCCTTGAGAAAATTACCTGCTTTCCTTGCGATGAAAGAGTAAGTTTTTTTATGATTACTAGTTATTGCTAATATTTTACATAACTCAATATTACTATTTGTATTTTTTATTTCATTTCAGTGTTAATTTTAATCAAAAGGGAATATTGAATGTATAATGTATTTGAAATGTCAAATGGACATAGACAAAATGGGTCGGTTTATAAATGACTCAAGATACGTAAAAAAGCTATTGTTAACCTATAATATTGCGTATTTTAAAATAAAATTCTATATGCTAACAAACTTCTTATTCTTTGAATGTATAGTTTCAAGTACAAACTTTCTACACGATGGACTACGTAAATACGGTTCGTGAAGAATAGATTGAAGAGCTTATAGATTATATTGGTTAAGATTATCCTTTATCTCACTTGATGACTTATCATAGATATGTATGTAGCTTTTACGTTGACGTACTTATTTTTCTCTAAATTTGTAAACTTAGATTATGTGACTTGCTAGCTAGTAGTTCTAGATTAATGATACCTTGTTAATAGTAGTTTAATTTGTAACTAAACTTTAATTAGACATTCTTGTACTTTTAAGTATGTGGATATGGTGCTATATATATGTATATATTTTTGATAACTTTGTAATTATATATTTTTTGTAAATGAAATCTAAGGAGTTTGAATGAATTTTAAATAAATTCCATTGGAAAATATTTATACGTCACTAGAAAAATAAAGTGATATATATATATACCACGTCGCCAGAAAAGCGAAGTCGTAGACATGCGACGTCAATACCAAAAAAGTGACGTCATAGACATATAACGTCGCTTTTCTAGTGACGTCGTATGTCTACGACGTCACTTTTTTGGCGACATAGAATATCATACTTTTAATGGTGTCTAGATAGACATCACTTTGGTGGACGACGTGATATGCATTTGACGTCACCAAAAAAGTGACGTGAAATCCTGTTTTTCTTACAGTGAGCATTTATAAATTCATGCACGGTATATATTTCTGGGCACTAACAAGGTAGCTTAATAACATGGTGTCCACCTATACAAATATAGGCCTCGTTCCTACACGTTTCATCCGCTATAGCTAGTGGTTTCACACTTTGTTTTCCACTTAGCTAGCACGTTTGGCAAGTGATCAGTACTTATAAATTGCATAAAAAGCCTATAAAAACAAAGAGGGAAAAGGCTGATCACTCCTTTGGTTGTCAATGTGGCCAACATTGACAACAATGGCACATATTGTGGTGGCCAAGTTATATAATATGCGTAGCACATGGGCTAGAAACTAGTGCATCATACTTTAATATCTTTTTTACGTATGACCATTCAATAATGTTGGACCAATCACTTAGAGTTAATTACCAATAAGATGTACATTCATACTTGTAAGCTGTAATTGTCAAGATTACAACTACTTCAATTAATAAATTTCTTTCCCCGAATCACAAGATTTAGGAGTTAAACGAAGCTTTATGGAAAGGGAGATATTGCCCTTAAATTGCGTAACCCAAGAATCTGGGAAAACAAATGTTGAAGAGATCAGCTGTATTCATAAAGCATATAGTAGCGTATTAATTGTTCTTTTTCCTCTTCTATCCACAAACTAGCTTCTTTTTTTCATTTATATTTAGTCGAGTCGTCATTACAAAAGTTTATGCATATAATTCTTACCAAACAAGAGAGAGGACTCTGATTTCTCTCCATCCTCTCGTACCAAACTTAATAAGAGAAGAGTGTTACCTTTCTCTCTTCAATACAAAAAACTTTAGTTTTAATCATAACAAAATTTATGAATAAAAATGAAAAATTGGTGACAAAAGACTACATTATTATTATGTTGTGGCTAAAAATTTTAGTCACAGAAAATACAATTTGATGTGACTAAATATATTTTTAGTTAAAATTACTGTATATAAAAGGTTGTAACTGAAGGTACATTAGTGACAACTTGTGACTAAATGTTATCTTTTGTAGTGATCGCAAGAAATTTTTAGCTGCGATTAAGTAATACTTAATCACAACTAAAAATTTCTTCTAAATAAAAAGTTATCATTAGATGGTGCTTTTTTTTGGAGTGTCTCACTTCCCTTGTCTAAACAATGTAGGTCTTGTTTATTTCTGTCTTCCATCCTAAACACTAAACATAGCCTAAGTGCTCGCTTTAATCCTCGACTTTTTCCCCCTATTTGGCTAGACCAATATTTAGAGTATTTTTGCATATAAAACTATAGGGGTCCCAAATCTCATACCAAACTTTTATGATTAATAACAAAACTGACGAAATTGAGTACTTTTTTACTCACATGAACGTTAATACTGTATTAGGATTCTTATTAAAACTTCGGTGTAAGATTTCGAATCCTTGTCATTAATTTCTCATTTAGTCATTTTGGTATCATATGTTTGGGTAAATTCTCATATCAGTTGGGATAAAGAGACCAACTCCAATAGGTATTTTGATACTTATACTATCAGTAGATATAATTTTTGTCCACTTGATTTTGATCTAACAGCTACTATTTAAAAAGTGGTTGACAAAAAAAAGTTAACGTCATTAATTGCATATTTGTTCGTAACCCATAACTCATACAAAATACATTGTACTTCTTCATAGTAATTTTACAAAAATCACTATTTTAGTCTATATATATATATTATGAGAGAAACTCGAATAGTAATTTCGTAAAATCATTACCGATAAATATAAACAAAATTACTATTAATATAGTGACAACTATTCCATTATTTGTTTCCCTCTCTTGAATTTTATTTTTTTTCAAGGAATCATTTTTCTCTCTTTTTTTAACAGAGTATTAAGTTTCTATTAACACTTTTTTTTTCATTTGAGAAATTTTGTTAATTAATACCAAATAATTAATTCTTTCCATTAATAGTGAAATACTGCTTATTACCCATATTTTTTCACAAAATATCCCTCTATTTAATTTTTATCTTTTCTTTTCCACTATATCCAACTAGTTCCGTTGCTTTTTTTTCAGTCACGTTCTTTTGCTCATAACCACCTGGATTTAACCCTAAGTCCGTTTTGTATAAAAATTTATCCACAATATTGACCGAGTTTTTACTAGCAACAAACATAAACTTGGAATCTTTTGCGTTTGTTATTTCTAGTGTTATTCTCATATTCACCATTAATTTGAGAACAAATTGAATAACAAATTAGATCTAAAACCATTAACTGATATCTCCCGGCAGCTACCCTGGCCGATGAGGAAGAATCATTTGGTTCCTTCGATTTTTATGGTTTGTCCTAAAATTAATTAAGGCCTATATGATTTTTGTATAAAGAATTAAAGGAGTTAAATCAAAGATAATGATCTCTGCTCTTACCAAGTAACAAACAAGATTAACGACTTTTTATCCCCAAAAAAAAAAAAAATCCCAGATATATATTTACGTGAAATTATGGATTAAAACTATCAATATTAAAAATCTGTTTAAAAATACACGTATCAGCCTGCAAATTGAACCAAACTGCAAATTAAGGAATGTTTTTTAAAGGAAAAAAAAAGCATATAATGAAAAGATACTAAAATAAACTATATTACTTTTACTAACTGAAAAAAATCACGTTAAATTCACAAAAAAAAAAAATCACTTTAGGTTAAAAAAAAAAGTTCAAATTAAAGAATATTTTTTAAGCAGATTAAATGCACTGATAATGATATAAATGACATAATCTTTAAAGCAGATTGAGATTTTTTTTTTTCTTCTGCATAAAAGTAGTTTAACGTGTTCTCTTTTTTTAGGGGAAAAAAAATTAACAGTGTTAAAAAGGATTTTAAGGGTAATAAGATGGGGAATGAGATTACGGAATTAATTGAACTATATAAACAAAAACAACTTACTAAAGGAGCATAAGTTAGGCTGGCAACCAAAAATTTGAAAGGAAAAAAAAAATGTAAAACCTAATTTATCATCTTCATACAAGTACCCTTAAAAGAGAGTAATGGTATGTAACATTATACGTTACTCTATATTATATGACGTATCAGTATTTACAATTCAAGTGGTATATGTGTAATATTCAATAAATTAATAATCATCAAATAACAAATATTTGACACGTCACATAGTATCTCCATAGTATTACTCTTTAAAAAAAAGAAAAAAATCTTTGACAACAAGTAGCGTAGAAATTTAAAAACTAGATGTAAAATCCAATCAATTAATTTAAATTGAAATACGGTATATATATCCATTCAAAAAAAAATACGGTATATATATACCCTCAATATTCTAATTAATTATTAAGAAAATATATATACTTCATCAAAAACTTATTCAACGACTATTACTTTGAGAGAATTATAAATGTTAAAGAAAATTAAGACATACAAAACCTTCACTTTATTTCAACATCAATATTCACGAAGTCCCTTATTCTAAGCAATAGAAGAAATTAGAAATTGGAAAGAGGCATTGTTAATTATTGTCTAATATTTTTATATTTAAAATAATGAATTGTTTACTTAGGATTTTTGATCAGTAACTTAACAAGAAAGAAAGTTCTTTCCTTGCACGACTTTTACAGAAATGCCATAATTAGAGCTTGGCGTTAACATTAGTAACACTTTTTGTTGGCCCCTTTTTTTTTAATCAAAACAAAAAAGTTATACTTTATAATAGTGGCATCTTTATGTTAAAGGCCAAGAATTACGTTAAAGGCTTTTCAACACTCCACGCATATTATTATATATATCAAAAGTGGCGGAAAAAATACTGTGCAATGAACAGTAGGAACGGTGAAATGGGGTTATTTTTGTCATTTCATTTTTTAGTTTTTTTTCTATTTATTTTTTAATTCTCCCATAATTCTATGTTGCAGTTTGACGCTTTTGCCCTTAGGGAAAAACTGTGCAATGAACATCATGAACAGTGAAACGGGATTTTTTTTGTCATTTCGCTTTTTTTTTTAATTTCCCTAAAATTTTATATAACAATTTAACGCTTTTACCCTTGAGCTTACAAGCAAAATAGATTTTGGATGGGGCTATTTTGGTATTTTCAGGGGATTGGTGCATTAATGGCGGTGCAGTGCCTTATACGAAACCCTTCTCCTCCTCTTTTCGGCTTCTTCTCTATCTCTCTCTTTCTCTCTCTCTTTCTCTTTTCCCTTTGTTCTTCACGCTTTTCTGTTTGGTTGTCTTCCGATCATTCTTCTTCCTTTTTTCCTTTTCTGTTTGTTTGATTTAGGTTAGGCTTCTCTTTATTTTTTTGTTATTTCAAGTTTTTAATTGTTTTTTTTTTCCTTTTGAGTTTTATTTTCTTCTTTGTTTGTAGACCGTAATTTTTGTTTTTTTTTTTAAAAAAAAATTAACTCTTTTGCTTTTTGATCTTTTGTTGGTGGATCTGGATTTCGTTGCATGGATCTAAGTAGTGTGGGAACTTTCTCTCTTTTCTGGTAATTTCGCTCCTTAAAACTTTTTTTTCTCTGATTTTTTCCTGTTATTGTTTCTTTATTATCCATTCTGTATATTGAAGTTTTGGCCTTTGTTGGTATATTTTATGCTTGCTGTATTCTTGATTTTTTTTGTTCTGGAAATTTTTGATGGTTTTTTTCTAGGGTTCATCTGCCGTTTACCCTTTTTGGGTTTATTTTGGATTATGATCATAATTTTCTTTTTGGGCTTTAATCTGCAAATATGGGCTTCTTATGACTATTTTTGGGCCTCTTGAAAGATTGGGTTTCATTTTTATATTACCTTGGTTGGGTCCTCTTTTTTCCCTCAGAATGTCATGATATCTTATCATTTTGTTTTTTGTCATAATCATGATTAGAATATATATATATATGTACGTGTATGTGTATCTAGCAATATAGGATACATTAGTTTTATACCTTTGAGTTTCTAGAATCTTTTCTAGATTATTCTCGGTTTCTTCTAGTCTCTTTTAGATATATTACGCGGTTTAGATTTTTTTGTAGGTTAATGATGACCTCTGTTTTAGTTATTAATACTCTGTCTTTTCATACTTATTATTTTGGTGCTGTGTACAAAATTTAATTAATGTTGCCTTATTTTTTTTCCCATGTCATTTAAATTGAGGAAAAATAGGAAAAAAAATTAAAAATAGAGTAGGAAAATGAGGGAATTCCATTTCTTAAATATTATTCAAGTTTATTTGACATAGTCAGATGATACTCTCTTTTTACTGTTTGTTTACTTTTACTATTCGTGCTCACTAAGTTTCTGACTTCTTTCCTTTAAATATTTCTGTTAATTGTATGATTCTTTGGGGTGCTGCCACCTATTTAGTTTGAATTTATTTCCTGTTATATATACCTTGCTCTTATTTGGTTATATACGTGTTTTAGTACTTTTCATATCCTACTTTCCCTGACGTTTTTCCTTCTTCATACCTGACTAAAATCACTGTGCTCTTGCTTTACTGTTTTCACTATTGTTTTACCCTATTCTGTAATCTGTGGATAATCTGTATTTTCCTGAAAGTTAGTTGCAAGAGCTCTTTTTGGAAGCACTTCATGTATTACACATATTTATTATACTGTCTTCCTCTGCCTTTATAACTGTTTTTCATCTTTTAGTTATATGTGTATTTTATTCAATTGTTCATTAATGTGTATCTTCTGTGTTATTAATATACTATCGATACATTTATTTCATTATTATTATCTTCAATACTGTGTGTTGTTGGAATATTTCATTAAATTCTTTTATATTTGAGTTCACACATATTTTATTCTACTTTTAATTAATCTATGTTATTTGACTTGCACTAATTATCTGTAAATAGTTGTCTCCTTATTTCTGTGCTGAATGCTAAAAAATGTTGTTATAGTTCTTTTACTGCTTCTGTATTTCACATCTTTTTGTTCTTCTATGTCCTTTTAGTCAATCGTTTTATTTGGTTTTTGTTTCTTCACCTTTTTTTCCTCTTTTTGTTGGCTAATTCTGTGTTCTCCTTCCTTAATTCCCTTCACTCAAACTTCCTTTTCTTATTTTCCTCTTTTTTTTTTACTTGGTTTAGTCTTAGTTTCCTTTCCTATCATATTTTGTAACGCTGTATATATTTGGCAATGATGAGTATATATTCTTTACTTATATAGAGTAATACACTAGCTGCCCACAAATTGCTGTGTCTAATGGCTTTAGTCGTTCTACAATAAATCCAGTTTGTTAAGGAGCAGTTTTACAGTTTTTGTTCCAAAAATTCCTGCGAATTAGTTGTCGGATTAGATCTTTGTTAGCAGTTTTATAAAGATTTTAGCTTTATAATTCTTTGTTAGATTTATGTGTGAACATCGTGATCTCATCTTTTCACTCTAATTATTTTTCCCATGATTAAAATAGCTCTTCACTGTTGTATTCAACTAAGGAATTTTTCCCAATAAATGTATTTTTTGCAATTCCCTTAATCCCTTTTCTATCTCCCCCAAATTTTCTGTATTTCCAGTATTTTTCTTCCTCCACTTTTTTTTCCCCTTTTAAAAACTATACTTAATTATTCTTTCATAACTTTTTCTCTTAAAATTATTTTCATTTTTCTTTTCATTCTTCTTTGTTTTAGTCCTTATTCACCTGGTAGTTTTTGGGCAGTTTAGGCTATACTCTTATGATCTCTTTTCTGTTATTTGACTATTATAATATATATGACAAATTTCATTCCATATTAATATATTTCTGTCTGTTTATCTAATTGCCAGAAATTTTTTTACTTGTAAGAGCAAGAAATGATTTCTTAGGTGGCTAGATAGACATTTAGAAATAATTTATCTTAAAAATTTGCTATATATTGATAATACTATAACATATTTGAGCCAAATTATTATATATATATATACACATTTATTCAAATATATTTGCTTACATATATCATATATTTATAATAGATATAAAAAAAATTATCCCACGTAATTCCTGATAAAGAACTTTGCTGCCTAAATTGGAAAAGAGAAAGACGGAGGCCTTACTATTGAGGAGGGCAAAGAAAGAAGTAAAATAGATTGTTATTGACTTTGCTATAAAATCATTACCTAAATTTCATTGTTATTCGGTATTCAATTCCATCATATGTATTAATTAATGTTTTGTATATTTAGTTTGAAAGACTCTAATTTCAAGTAATTAAGATATTATTTGATTTTGTTGGTTTATATATTGTGTGTTTAACTTTATTATCACCATTTTCAATAATAAAATAGAAATATAAAATTAATTATAGTAATAAAAATCATCGTATTAAGTATATAACAAAAATAGCTTTAATATCGTATCAGACTAAAAAATTATGCCCAAGATTTTATTTTCCTAACTTACATATATCATTTCTAAAATTTAATTCTTATAAATTTTTTTATTGAAATAAAAAATATAATTACTAAAAATAAATTATATGCCAAACCCCATACACAAAAGATGTCGTTCAAACTAAGAAAGAGCAATCTCATGAATATAGAAAAGGCATGGAAAAAATATTAGTGTTATGTATATATTTTCAAAATAATCCGAATTGTGGCCTTGATAATTTCGATTACAATTAGAACTTATTTTAATCAATGATAAATTAAATATTGAACCTAAAATATTAAAATAAAAAATAAAATTTTTAAATAATGACAACCAAATTAATTATACATAGCTTTAAGTACAAAATGTTTCGGAAAAAAAAATTGATATTAAATTTTGACTATATACAATACTAATAAATTCACATATATTTTAAAAACTTGAAAAAATATATATGTAAAGACGATAAGAGCTCAATAATAATTCATATATCATCACTGAAAAATTACAGAATATATATAGGCTAACTACAGCCTTTACAATCAGTTAAAAAGGAAACAAATCAAAGAATAAAACCTCCTATAATTCTGCCTAATTACACGGCTATTTAAGCTAACAAAATGGACAGCTAATCCCTAAATACAGCAACTCTTAATCCCCTATAATCTTTCCTTAATCTCAGTCCGAGATTTCCAACACTCCCCCTCAAGTTGAGAGTAGATATTAATCAAGCCCAACTTGTTTGATAACTCCATGAATCCATGTTTTGATAGACTTTTTGTCAACAGATCCGCAACTTGTTGTTTGGTTGGTATGTAGACCATGCACACACTTCCA
>JXTC01000055.1:1218266-1294835 GCA_002914845.1 Trema orientale | reverse complement strand
CTATTTTACACTACTATTCTACTTATCTTTAATTAAGTATTTTTATGCTTAATTAATTCCTCGCTAATTAAATCACAAAAAGCACCCCCGGAACAAAGATTATAAAAACCTGATTTTTACAAGGGTAATTGAGTCATTTTCTAGCATAATAGCATTTTAGTAAAGAACTATTTTCGGAATATTAAAACAAAATATCTGAAATATTTTATTAGGGTTTACAGTATCTCATTATTGCATAAAAGCCCCCAGATTTCTTTGTTTCTTCCCCGAGGTCCCTTCCTCACCCTCTCACGGCTTCTGCCCTTGAAACCCACTGCCGGCATCGAATCGGAACCTGAGCTCCGAGCAGTGAGCTCCCAATGTCCGGACGACGCCACGCCGTCCGTCTCCGGTGACTGTCGCGCAGCGCCGGCGCGAGAGGAACCTCGCTAAGTCGCGGCTCCTCGCGGCCAAGATCGGTGTTCCTGCCGCCATGCGCAGCCGTGCACCGCCACAAATTGCCCAGATTTTCTCCTAGCCTTGGACCCGAGAGATGTCAGCCGTGGATTGCCGGAAAAACAGCTCCGGTGAGTGTTTAACCATTGTTGACCATTTATGTAATTAAAAATATGATATTTTTATAATTATTTTCATAAAGTTCAATGTTGACTAGAAAACTTTGTGAGATGAATTTTGTGATTAAAGATAAAAGATAGCTGATTATGTTGTATGAATTTGGTGTTTGGTTTGTGAGAAAAATTGGATTTGAAAGTTGGTATTTTCATGATTATTTCCAGACAATGGTATTTTCGTAAACATATAAGATTTGGGCCGAAAGTTCGTTAAACTTTGAGAATGGGCCTTGGGTTGTGAATAAGAAGGTAATAACTTTCTAAATATTCCTTAGAAAATGGTATATTTATAAATAACCACAGGTAAAAAAGAAGGTTAAAAATGATATTTACGTAATTATTATGGTTAGGTAATTATTTTACCCAAGGTAAATATATGAAGTGAAAGAAGGTTAAAAATCATGAAAAATTAAGGGGGGTAAAAGTAAAAAATGGTATACAGAAATGTGGTAATTTTAAAAAGAAAAAGGTGGTACTTTTCTAGTTATTTTCAAAAAATGGTATTTATGTAATTTTTGGATTTTGAAGCCTAATTAATACCCCGGACCTCGAAACTGAATTTTGATTTCGAATTTGGACTTAGTGAGGTCGAGAGACGAATTCTGATATAAAATATGACTATTTCGAAGTGGCACGAAAAGCAAAACTTCGTGGAACGTAATTTGTACTGTTTTGCGTGCCATAGGCCGGTCTTGCACCAGGACCCACTTTTGGTAAACTATGTATCTAACCTAACATTTTTGGGTGCTTTGAATTCAGTGGTGATCTCTGTTTCTCCATTTGAGGCTCCGGTGGAAAAGTCACTTTTCTAAGTAGACTTATCGGGATCCGGAAACTGTCATTCAAGCACTCAAGTAACCAACGAGAGTTTCTTCGAGTGTTGTTAACTTTATATTACTGTCATATCAAGGTAGGGGTTCAATTACTTGATTTTTATATCTGTTTTGGATTTTAATTACATTAAAATTTCTTTATAAAAAATCGTGATTTTACGATGGTTTAATTAATTACTGTAAATTGATAGGTTATACTGGGATTGGGCTGTGTAGATTATTATATATATTTTTATAGTGTGGTTATGGGGCATAATAGCGATGTGCTGCCCATGTTACAGTAAATCCCAAGATAATGCTAAGTGAGACTTTAAAGCATGAATTAATTAACTCCTTGATGCATGGTTATTGTGAACTGTTAAATATTGTACATACCATAGGATCACATATAAGATACATCTTAGGCATTGCGGTGTTTAGTGGGTGGCCAGTATCCCTGCCCTCAATGAGAGCCCGTAAACCTGTGCGGGATTTTTCTGATTATTCCTACTCGGTAGGCATAGGATTCAGTTGCCCCTCTAGTTCGGTAGGCATAGACACATGGGTGTCCCTCCAGTTTTCTGGGATAGATATCAGGCAGAGAGTACTTAGTACATATAGTACGAGTTACTCTGGTTCGTGATGAGAGGATGTGAGCTCATAGGATGTGATGATTTATGTTATGTACAATTATGTGGATTTGGTTTTGGATTTGAATATGTGATTATTCTGGATACTAATTGTTTTATAAACTTGCTTTATAAATAAATTTTGGAAAAGGTATTAACTATGCAGGTTTAATAAAATTGCATTATTCAAAAGGTAATTAAATTCCTATTGAGCATGTGAATGCTCACCCCCTACTTCTTCCACTTTTAGGTATTTATTTGACTGAAGTAGTAATCCCGATAGTCAGACAAGCTGCGTAGCTTGTACTTGCAGTTCTACTCTTAATCCCTGGTGGGTATTCATACTCTGTTATCTTTTTTTCTTGTTCAATTATTTAACCAAGATTAGTAAGTGGATGTATGAGGATGATTTTATTGTTAAATTGAGAATTTGAAATTGTAAGCGAATTTTATGTAATATAATTTGGACATTGAGCTAAAGATTTCAGTTAAACTTAATTTATCAAAGTTTATGACTTCTCAATAAGTTTTCAAAAGAGATAGCTGGAAATCTTCTTAAACTTTGATGGGTTTTAATAAGAGTTTTAATGATTATGGAATTTATAATTATTTGAGGATCAAAACGAAGTTATCTAATATTTGGTTTCTCCTAAATTTTAGAAAATTAATATTTTATTATATTTTCACATAAAATTACTAAAAGTCACGGCTTTGGATTTCCAGTCGTGACAAAGATAACAAGGACCACTAGTAAACTATTGACTTCATCTACTTCTAGACTACGTTCCTTGGCAAGGTAGACTATAATTCCAATATCAAACGAGATCTATGCCCGTTGAAAAGAAAAATAACTTCAACTGCTATCTAACAGATCTAAATAAAAAAATATTATCTCAGGTTCAAAATTTAGTAAACGAACTTGAAAATCCACACAAAAGTGGTATTACAAACTAAATTTAGATCTGAATTTGTTAGAAAACTAAAAGAGAATGGAAAAAATCCCTCATCCCCGAAAGAGATCAATGAGGAGGCGGAGGAGGAGGGAGGAGGGGAAGCCGGAGAAGGAGATCGAGACTTTCGTCTCTGTGAGAGCAACGGTGGATGGCTATTTTTTTCTTACGACAAAGCAATTATTTCCTACTAAGAGCTTTCATATTTAGAAATTAGCAGGTGAGGGTCTTAGTTGGGCGAAAATCTAGTTCAAATGCTTTTAGGCTAGATCCCTCCCTTTCTATGGTTTTATTCCGCACCAAAAAAAAAAATAAAAAAAATCATGTAAGTATGTGTTAGAGCAATCTTCCAATTACTACTAATATTATCTACTAGCAATGGCATTTGGTATAAAAAGAAAGTTGAATTATATATGCATTAATTTCTATAGTTTTATCCACACACAAAACAAACTAAAGGACAAAAACAAAAACAAAAAAACAAAGGAGAAAAAAAACAAAACAAAACAATGGCTTAACTCGTAATATTATCTACTAGATTTCTTTTAGTCGATTTCCGTTTTTTTGGTCTAATTACCACTATCTACTCTCATGTTGTTCTTTCTTATATTACTACTATTTTTTTTTTTTTTTTTCTTAGGCCCCTTTTCACTATTTCATCCGTTGGCTATAGCAGGTGATAGTTAGCTATTGGCTTAATTAGTTGGCCCAGCTACACTCGATCGAGATAGATTCTATGCCAGTGGCAGACAGCTTTAACCTGAACTGAAGACGGTCTTTTATAATGAATTCAGAGCATTATACTACATGTATTCAGAAACATTTTAACATGAAAATCGCAGGAAATTAATGCATCCTTCATCAAACCAACAATTAAATGATTGAAGTCAAAGTGGCAAAAGGAAAGGTTGCATACATGTCCAATCTCTTAATAAACTATATTAGTTTCCATGGAAGTAGTATCACCACCAAGATTAATGATCATTTCCAAGACGCAAAGCCAATGGCTAAAGATACATGGGCACAACGGTTACATAATTGCAACTAGTACTAATACCGGAATAAAATAAGAATATGAGAGTTTGGCACCTCTCGACGATTGATCATTTTCTCCCTCAGTTTAATATAGTCTAGAACACCAAGTGATGAGACCCTAAAATTGCTTAATCTTGTTCACATACTTTATATTGAATAGTCCGCATTGCATGTATATAGTGTAAGATGTACTGATAGCTTGCTTTGTGTGTACATTGTATCCATTTCTGAATCTTGAATGCTCACTTATGAGATGCTAACAATGCTTAATTTAACCCTGGATGGTTGTTATGTTTCATATGCAAAATCACTTGAACAACAAGCTGTAGCTGAATTCAACTTTGGTATTAAGCATTCTTGGATGTGATACTCAATTTTCAAAGAAATCGAGCCCGTCAGGTTCAAAGTCATGATTAAGACTGATGTGCTTCGATTTGTGCATGTTTGCAGACAAAGTTTAATTTTCTGGTTTACATGCTCCGAAGGGACATACATTAGGTCTTTATGTGCAGATCTTGGGAAGGCTCTTGGAAGGTATTCACTTCAGATAAACTTATTTTTCCCTGTAAAATCTTCCTCTTGTTTTATTCCATCTTATGCTTGGTTATGGTTTTGGAATGAAGAGAAGGTAGAATATAAATTCTACAATACAATTTTAGTTCTTTATCCATGTTTGACACATCTAGTATTACTCCTGATTCTTTACTGCAGTTGTGCTCATTTAACTGCGCTTCGTTTAAGATTCAATAGGTATGAGAGTCGATACATTTTCTCTTCTTTTTTTCCTTTTCCGTTCAGAAAGAATTTTTCCTTAAAATGCATCTTTCCTAGAGTCAATATGAAAATTATTTTGACCCCCCAAAAATTTAGTAAGGTGAAAGAATGAGGAGTTGTATTTTAGATGGATAATGCCTATAATTTTCTGTAGTTGGTAAGCATGTTCATTTATAATTATTATCATTTTCTTGTAGATCATTCAAAATAATAATTCTGGTGGAGATCATAGTGATGAATCCTTTATATATGTGAAAATGTTCCTGTGGTAAAAACTTGCTTGGGAATTAGTTCTGCTTGCTTCATTAATTATTTTTGGATGATTTTTTACTTTCTTAATGTGCTGTATCGAGAAGTCTGAGTGTCCGAAAGGGCTAGAACCTGCAAGTAGGAGATCCTTAATACTTCATTTCAATCTGATAAGGAAGAATGATAATTTCCCCTTGAGTACTCTTTTTGCTCTGTTTCTTTTTTATAATAAGATGAGAACAATGAAATCAAATGTTTCCTTAAAACTTGGAAAGCAGTTGTGAACATTTGGATTAGTTTGTTCTGCATTCAGAGTATTAATTAATTATAGATGGCAATTCGTATCAGCGGGTCGAGTTCATGTCGGATTGACCCGTGATTCGTCATATCAGGAAAACATCAACACTAATTCAACCCATACCTAATATGAATTAACCCGAACTTGATCCGCGCAACCCACTTTGGTGAATAATACCTAACTCATAACCCGATTTTGACCTGCGAACTCGCTATAACCCGTATTTTTCTACTTATATATATATATATTTTATAAGTCTATTATTATCTCATTTCAAAACAAATAAATTAAGAATAATTTATAAATATAACTAATAACTTATAATCCTTAACACTTACATGATACAAATTAATATATCTATAATAATAGTCATAAACAAATTAAATAAAAAATATTATATAATTTAATTATGTATATATTTTTGGCGGATCAAGCGGGTTGACCCGAACCAAATCCCCTCTTTTTATTTATTCGTGTCAGGCGGATTGACCTAATTTCGACCCGCACTCTTTCTATTTGATCCTAACCCGTAAAAAATTGTGTCATGTCGTCATGTCGTAACTCGAATTGCAATCCCAAATTAATTTACTTTTGTTGTCTTTTCTGATTAATATTACATCTTTTTCCTATGTATCATAGTTTTATTTAGATACGGATATTAGCCCGAGTAGCAGTGCACAAGTAAGGTTGATTAATGAGGAGTTAGTTCAAGCCAATCACAATGGTAAGACTTTTGCTTTGGAGCTGAAATTGATGGGCCTTTTATATGTCCAATTTGGTAAGAGTTTTGGACATATATACCTATTTTTTAAAAAATATTATCAAATTTACGACCCTTCAAAAATAATAAAAATCCGTGCGACCTTTTTATAATATTTTTCTAAATATTTTGAAAGTTAGATAACGCGGTGGCATTTTAGTAAATAAGTCATCTTTTTTTTTTTTTTTTTTTTTTATACAGGAAACTACAAAGGTTTCCTAAAAACCAATTTAGTTTAATTTGGTTTCCTATTAACGGAATGTTCTGTAAGTAAGTAAATCACAGGAAACCACAAAAGTTTCCTGAAAACCAGTTTAATTTCCTTTAGCCGAAAGTCATGTACGTAAATAAATCACAGGAAAGCACAAAAATTTCCTGGAAACCAGTTATTAGAAATGCGCTTTTGTTTAAATTTGGGCAAGGGTAACACAAATCTTAACCATAGGCGATACATCGGCTCCAGGATATCTCATGTCTATACACACGTTGTGGATGAGCCATTGCAGCAACGAAATTCGTGTTAACATGCAAGTACTCTTTGGTTTAGGTTGAACATATACTGATTAGAGAATAATGAATCCATTGTTGATACCTTTTTTCTAATTATTGCTACGGTGGTTATGGAACTCCTCATTTTTCTCTGTAATATAATTTTGTATCATGACAAAGCGAAATCAGTCCACGATTTTGGGGTGATTATGAGCAAGCAAATGCTATTCTGAGCAGGCAAATGCTAGCGTTTATCTAGCAGATGGTTTGATGATGATAGGTCTCGAGGGATGAATTAGATTTGCCCATATGGCTACTTTGTGGGGTGACTCAAAATTTTTTTCACAAGTAGACAAATGTATACTCATACATTCTGAACCCCATATACCAATTTTGAAGTTCATAAAAATAAGGGATAACCGCAAAAAAATACCTCATGTTTCGATGTTCTGCAATTTAAACTATGAATTTTGGACTCTGCAAAATGATATCTTGAGATTAAGAATTTCTGAAAATTAATATCATGGACAGATTTTTTGACTAATTTTAGGAACGAAAAAATAATAATATCCTCTATTAAAACTAAATTAATCCATATTATTCATCTTAATTTTGAAGATATTATTGTATTTTATCAGTTAAAAATCAATACAGAGTATTAATTTTCAGAAATTCGTAATCTCATAGTATTATTTTGCAGAATCTAAACTTCAGAGTTTAAATTGCAGAACATCCAAACATGAGGGTATTTTTTTACAATTATCCTTAAAAATAAAACAAAAATCGGCCTGGAAGTTAACATTTTAAGTATAACTTAAGGAAAATTGGGAGTGAATAAGCAATTTGTGTGTTCGAAAATTGAGATGACTTTTATAAATCTATTTTAAGTCAAGACATGACCTTCAATATACAGTTGACTAATATGTATAAAATTTTAACATTAGAATATAAAATGTACTTTTTTGTCATTTTCTAAAATTATGGTAAATATACAAGTATAAATTTTTATCGAAGGGCACGGATACAGTATCTTTAAAACAAATTATGTTTGTATCCGTTAAAACGTAACTTATATTATATTGATAAAAAATTATGAACAGAACCGGTCCGTAAAACAAATATATATATTATATATATTAAGTCTTTTTTTATAACTTGTGACCCTGGTCTTTGGACCGAAATTACGTTTATTAGAAGAAACGTGACAAAATAGAGGGTGTGTGTTCGCTTCTCCTGGAATCAGATCGGGAGCCATGGCCTCTAGAAAACCATTAGGGTTAGTGGCAAACGCAATAAAGCGAAAAGACAGCTTCATTCAGTTTTTTGCGATGACCGGAATTTTGCTCTTGAGCGTCAGATCTCTGGGCCAGAAGTATCGGATTCACGACCTTATCGAGGACACATCGGCTCTGAAAGAAGAGCAAAAAGCCCTAGCCGATCGCATGAACTACATTAAGGGCGCCCTCCTCCAAGAGGCCTCCCTCGAGCCCACTGGCCTTTTTGCCTCCAGGCTCCGCCTCCTCTTCGTTGAAAAAGATTGATCCCTCCCCAAAATTTTTTTGTGAGTTTCTTTTCTCATTTTCGTTTTCGATGAAAATTTCCAGTGGGGTTTTCATTCGCGGTGTAATGATACGGAAAAAAAGAAGCTCATAAGTGATTAATTTGAGTTTTCGGCTTATTGTGGTCAAAAGGGTTTAGGGCTTATGTTATGGGTTTTTTGTTTCTATGGGAAATTGAAGGAACTGAGTTTAGGATTTCTTTAAGTCAGATATTGGGTTCAAAATTTAAAATGTAGATGCAGCGAATAGTGTTTTTTCTTTTTTTTCTTTTTTTTTTGGGGGTGTGGAATTTGATGTTCTATCGATGATGTTGTGATTGATTGATTGCCAGGGTTCAATGCTATTCGAGCATCTTTGCCAAATTATTTGGTGAAGAAGTCAGGTTTTTGAGTCTGATTGGGCTTTTTCACGCAAGTGTCTCTGTTGTTGTGGCTATTGTATTGGGTATGTGAAATTTAGCATTACTCAAGTTGAGCTTCTTTTTCTGGTTGTGTAGACTGTAGATTCGATTTTGATTTCTCGCACACGAGTTTACTCTATCTATTCAAGTCCAGTCTGTTAACATACGATCAGTTGGTATTTGACATTTAAGTGACAGTTTGGTGTTTGAACTTTGAAGAGATGCACGTGTATGTTTGTATTACACTTTGATGTTCTGTGTCTAGAAACCAATTTTGATCATTGAAACTTAAATTAGTGACCGAATAAAATTGAGGTGACTTTGTCCTGATGTTTGTGATGTGTATTTGAGTATTGAGAAGCCAGGGTTTTTAAGTTGGATATTTGGTGGAGGGGAATGGAGATGGAAGATTATTGTCATTGTAGAAATACCCTGCTGCTGGCTTATACAAGATTTAGGCTTTTACTTGGTGCTATGGTGTTGTACTAGGTTAGCTGACTCGATTCCATTTGGCTGAGACTCTGAACAATAGGTGGACTAAAGTCTTGAACAATAGGTGGACATGAAGTCTTGTGCTTCTTGGGGTTTTGGTTGTCGTTCAGGTGTCATAGGTTGACTTTAAGGCAGGACGATCATTGTATTAGATATACAAGATGAAGGTTCTATCTGATTGAGAGGCACTTTAATATTTCCGGAAGAACTTTTAGGCTTCGTTTGGAACATGGATTGTTGGAGGAAAAAAAATTGTGAGGGAAAAGTCAAGAAAAAAGAAAGAGGAAAATATTTTCCTAAAATTTGGTAGAACTCTATTTTGAAACTTTTTCCTTTCCTAATCAATTTGTCAAAATTCTATATACTAATAAATATCATCAAATCTAACACTCGATTTCCCTAAAAAAAGAATTTTTCTCGTTTTTCGTCTAAATCCAAAGAAGAGAAAATGAGAATCTCTTGGAATTTTTTTTTCTTTCCTTCCAAAAAACCAGGTTCCAAACAGGGCCTTAAGGTTAGATGATTTTTGGGCAACCATGGTTCCAGATTAGATGATTTTTGGGCAACCATGGTTCCAGATTTTTGGAACCTGAAGAATTTGCCCAAACTCTAATCTGTTGTAACAGAGTCTCCCTCATTTCAGTTTGGAAGACCTTTCAAGGTTTGGATAATTTTTGGGCAACCATGGTTCCACACTTTTGGAACCCGAAGAATTTGCCTAAACTCTATACTCTGTTAAACAGAGTTCCCTGATTTCAGTTTTGGTTGCCTATGTTTTGTGTTGCGGGTACTGCTTTTGAAAATTGTCTATCTTTGAATGTTATTAAGCAACCAGCATAAAAAGCATTGTATAGCTGCCTGTATGGTTTGAATGTGACAGGGGCACTTGTGTTGGTGGGTCAACCCGCTTGCAATTGAACGTAGACAAAATTGGTAGCGTCTGGACTGGTTTGCACTTGAAATTCAATCCAAACCGCGTTTTTTATTTTTTGTTGGGTGCCAGTTGCCGCGCCTTGAACATCAACATGTGGTTTGGTTATGATGTTAATAATGATTAATCATATAACTATAAATATTTGTTCGCCTTTTTTTTTTCCCTATGAAAATGACACATGCATGAAACGTGTCGTTTTTGCTAACTCACTGGAAGAGGAACATAGGTCCTCCCATCATACAAAAGCCTAGATTTTCCTGCCTTTAACTGGGGTTGCAATTTGCGTGATGTAGATGGTTTAGCTTTTAGGTTTGAAATCTCTTCTCTGTTAACGTAAAGGGAATGATGTGCTGGTTTTAATTGATTACTTTTGTTGTCTTGTTGCCGTGCTCTTTTTTCTATTCGTGATTCGCGGGCCTTTTTATCTAAGCATCCCAAAAGGGTGGGTGCAAACGAGTCAAAAGGTTTAAAAAAACTCCTGTTTAAGGTTTAGGGGAATTTTATTCATTTATTGACCATGATTTGAGGAGTAAAATATACTCTAGTGGCTCTGCTTTTGTTATTTGTAAGTAGAGTTCATTGGTTCAACTTTTAGAATCTTTAAAGCTTATAGTTATAATAGAATTCTTCTCGGTTCAAACTTAAAAAGTCTTCTCCAATTTTGGTAATTCTATGTTTCTCCTAAATAAGGCAATTAGGCTGCCAATGGTGTAAATCCCTTGCTCGCTGAGAAACGAGGCTTTGTCATAAATTCACATTTATGATTTAGGGGGAAAAAAAAGAGTGATAGCTGGGTCCAGCGACATGAATTAGGGCCCGTACCAGGAAATAGGAACTGCCTGGCCCTCTAATTCAAATCTATGATTTCTGAAGTGGTCGTTCGGGTTAGATACTGATCAATAAATCAATCTGTGATACCAATGTGAGGTTACAATGTAATCATCCTTCTTTCTCTTCAGTACTCAGGAATCAGAGAATTACAGGATGGTTGTTTAGTGGGTTTTCTGCTGTTTCACATTCACGTACTCTGGGAATCTAATCTTGTTTTTTCCCTTCTACTTCTATTTCTGAAAAGAAAATTAATGAATTTAGTATTTTCTTTTTCTTTTTTTGTTTGTATTTTTCCAGATGAGTTGGTAAAAGAACAAAAGAGTGAGTCCAAATCTAATGAACAGAGTGAGATTCGAAATCATGACACATAATGAGCAAGTTTGACTTCCTAGTGTTGATTATCTACATATCCTAGTTTTTCGTATTGGACTAGTTGTTTAGGAATTGAATTAAGGACCTTCCATTCCATTTACCTCCTCGGGCAAAAGGATTATTACTTGACGTCAATAAGAATTAAGAAGTTGGTTGTTATCTAATATTTTAAGCAAATTGTTCAAACTATACATTGCCTTGGATTGTCATGCATATATTTTTATAGCAAGTTGGTCCTCCCAAAAAAAAAGAGAAAAAGGGCAAATCAAACCATACCGCAGTCCTCCTTCAAAAAAAAAAAAAAAAAAAACCATACCGCAGTCTTTATTCACTCCAAGTCATACAGTACTGTTGGGCAAACTGTCACGCATGTCTAATAAAACTTGAAACGAGTCGCATTATGAAATGAAATGTATGAGGAGGAAGGTCAAGTCAAGCTAAATTTGTTGCAATTTTTTAAGAAAGGCTGCTCAGGATAAAGTCTCCCTATTTCACGTCAAGCTAGATTTTGCTTCTAATGTAAAGCGTTTTCACACACTTTTGGAGCTTACTTTATTTGCAATAGGCAAGTATGTAAGGGAACAATTATTTATGTATTCAAAATAGCTTTTTGTAGCTCATTTGTAGATCCGTCAGTTTAAGATAGCCAGTTTTGTCAACATATAAAAACCAAACCAATTTACTATTTTACTCACTTCCACGTGAATGTTTACCGGGTTTTATATTTCTTATGTCACAGAACAATCGGGTCCCAATGCATTAAGCAATAAATTATATCTCCCAATTACAAGTATGTGTGCTTTTTATATTCGTTTATCAGAATAAAACAACCATTCATGTGATTTTCCGAGTAATAAAAATCAAAATATTGCAGAAAAATACAATTTAATATAATTTTAAATCAATATGACCACAATGTCGGTCCATATTCATTTAATTTGGAATCAATCATATCGTTCAGTACTTGAACAAATTATAGAGCTGATGACCAAAAGAGAGGCATACATATTATATACTTCGCTATGTATATACCGAGAAATAGCAACTTCTCTACGACAAAATACTTTTCTACCCATAATTATAGACAAATCTAATTGAAAAGATTATTGTTTCTACAACAACAATAATAGATTTGCTTATCACCTAATATTCCAGCTAAGCATATATATGTCCCCCTTTGAATGTGTTATTCTAATATAACTAGCACTTCTCCTAGATATGACTGATCATGATGATAATTTAGTCCGAAGAAATAACGATGGGATTTCATTTGTCACCTTCAAGTGCTATTTAGAATAAGATTTCATTTGTCACCTTCAAGTGCTATTTAGAATAAAATTTCATTTGTCACCTTCAAGTGTTATTTAGAATAGGATAATGTTTAGAATCCTACTCTTTTAAATACATATGGCAAGTGATTTATCAACATTTAATTAATTAATGTTATTAAGCCTATTAGTGGTAAATTTAAATTTACTAATTAAACCACGACATTAAGAAAAATGGGATAATAGGTGGTATCCTTTGTACTAGCCTTTAGAACAATATAAAAACAATTTAGTTTTGCATAAATGATACATTTGACGCACAGAGTTTTTACTAGTGCCCATATAAGAACTAATAGGGAAGATTAGAATTTATGGGATAAATTGATTTACAGAACTTAATGATGTTATGTAATAGCATCATTTTTCAATCGCATTTATGAATGCCTGTACTCACAAGTTATATAACAAGCACATCCATATCGAGCCCCTAGGAGACCCATACCATCCCTTAAATGGTTTAAGTATCTCCAGTTGTTGCACTATTGTGTAGCTGGCTGCCATTTTAATGCAAAAAGACTTGCATTGTTCAAGGAAAAACCATCATAAGTATCTACATTGATGAGATAAATTTCTCAGAACGTGAGTCCTTTTTTCCTTTTCTCAATTCGATACTCTCTAACTAGTTGAAACTAAAATACTAGCAATTAGTAAAAGAAAAGTCTGATTATAGAGAGGGTAAAGAGGGGTTTTTTTTTTTTTTTTCCCCCTCTTTCCGAAAGGGGCCACTAAATGGTCTCTGATAGTTGAGAAGAAAACCCGTCACATTTCACATGCACTCTATAATACGATATGGGTGGCGCCAAATACAGACCCATGTGGGAGACACACAAACCCGCACACAGTTCAAATTCAACAATATACCAAATGGTAATAAGAGGACCCCACCACCGACACCCCAACTTTCTCTTCCCTTTTTATTTTTATTTTTATTTTTATTTTTCTAATTTACAAAATATTTTCCCTCTCTTTCTTTGCGGCTACACATCACACTTCCTCCCCTGTACCGCACTTAAATACGTGCTCTCCCTTTCCTCCTCTCATCAGTCACCACCATTATTCACTCATCCGTCTTCTTGTAACCTCTTCACTCCTCCTCCTCTCTTTCACTACATTTTTTTTTCTCTCTCCAAAACCACTCGATCGATTCAGTACAGTTATCCAAACATGCCGCTAGTACACTTAGCGGCCGCCAGGGGCAAACTCTGCGCTCTGCTATGTCTCACAGCTTCTCTCTTCGCCATTGTTACGGCTGAAGATCCGTACAGGTTCTTCGACTGGAATGTCACTTATGGAGACATTTACCCGCTCGGTGTCCGCCAACAGGTTTTTCTCGAATGCCACTGTTTTTGGGGTTCTTTTTTATCTTTATAATATATGCCTGTTATACATATATATATATATATATGTGTGTGTGTGTTATTTGGTTCAAGAATTGAAAATATTGATGTGATCTGATTGAAATGGAGCCGATCTGCTTGTTTCTAGGGAATCCTTATCAATGGACAATTTCCAGGTCCTGATATTCACTCGGTCACTAATGACAATCTCATTATCAATGTCCACAACAGCTTGGACGAGCCTTTTCTCCTTACTTGGTAATCTCATTTTCTCTCCATAATCTCATTTTCTCTCTTTTTTCATAATTGAAGTTTCGTTCTTTAACTAAATTCTACACAAACTGCAAAGATTAGGCTCAATTAATTACGTTTTATCTGTCAAAAGACAATTTTACCCTCGTTAATCATAGTTTTGAAGCTTATTGCGTAATGTAGCTTAAGGGCATATTCGGATTTCGGCGGGTATCAATATCATGTGATTCATAGTAGGACAGAGCGCCTAATTACATTATTATTTTTTTTAAGAAATCCTTAGATTTAAAATGTGACTACGAGAGGAATGTTTGATTGGTGCCTTTGTTTTTGCTTTATTAATTTATGTCTTGTTTGGCGTCTATGAATGAATCATGTGATTTTGATTATGAAAACCTCTAAAGCTTTAATTTTAGATCTGGGCAATTTCAGATTTCTATGAACTGATATTCTCTTTTCACAATTGGGCATTAAATTCCCATGTTCACGGGAAAACGAATAGTCCGTGACTCAACTTTTTTCTTTTTTTTTTCTCCTGAGGCAAATTGCAATGGGAATTTTATTTGGCGCCCGCAGCGGCACCGAGAAAAAATTCCTCCTATCTTCTTGGTCATTATCAAATCAGTTATCACAAGCTGGTTTCCAATACATAGAAAAGGGTCCCACAAGCTATACTTAAAGCGTTTATATTGGTACATTACCAATGTGGAAAGTTCAGATCTAGACTATGATGTGCAAAAATAAATGTTGAAAGAGCTAAACGATCTTAATTAATTCCTAAGTGGGGATTATTAATAGAAAAGTTTTAAAGTGTCCATTAGTAAACTGTAGACTTATTTGGAATTTTTCTTCCTTTTTTTTTTCTAAATTTTGGAAAAAGAGTACACATTAGCAAGGTGTGGACTTTCCTGGTTTTTTTTTTTTTTTTCGAAAAAAAAAAACAGAGTGCAAGAGTGACACTTGGATTGGAGGTCCATTGCCATTAGCTGTCATCATCAGTAATAAAATGACCTTTTTGGATGGAGAACCGACAGCTGGTGGAAGGCTGATGGGGACATTTTTCTGGTAATTATAGAATTAGACTCAGGAAACGTGTAGAAATCTGAAAAAAAAGAAATCATTTGTAGAATGAGAGAGATGGTAAAGGACTAAAGGCGTTGGCTTTTTTTTTTTTAAATTCCGAATTTCGATAAATTCCTCGATTCCGAGTTCTGAATTCTGATACATCTCGGTCCAACTTTCTCAACCAGGCCAACCACGAAACCGAAACTAGAAAAGCACAGAAGTCTTTTCTTTATCAGTTTTCTTCTTTTTAATTCAATATTCAATTTTTTTGGCTACCGACTTCCAAATTGAATTAATATGCACAGCTACTTTTTTAAGTGTTACCAGTTACACGATATCTTCCAAAATGATTTGGAGGCACAGTCGGTGGGGCAAGTCTTGTTTGCACATGCAAATTTGGTGCCCTCAATTATGTCAATGTAATTCATTATTGCCTGCACCCTAAAATGTGTAGATCTTGAAGTAGACATAGTAAGCTTAATTAATAATGTGTTACAAAACTTATTTGTAGATAATTGACTTCGTATTTTTTCGGCTAGTTGATAAATATGCCAAATTAATGATCAATCATGTGGTTTGTTGTGTGTTTGATTTAGGAATGGAGTTCAAAACAGGAGGAACTCGTTTGAAGATGGTGTTTGGGGAACGACATGCCCAATACCTCCAGGCAGGAACTTCACCTACATTCTCCAAGTGAAGGATCAGATTGGGAGCTTTTATTACTTCCCGTCACTTGCATTTCACAAGGCTGCTGGTGGATTTGGAGGCATTAGAATCCTTAGCAGGCCCAGAATTCCTGTCCCTTTCCCGGACCCGTCTGGTGATTACACTGTTCTTATTGGAGATTGGTACAAATCCAACCACACTGTAAGCATCCTTCTACAAATTATTATTATCAATATATATTATATATCTATATATTTTTTTTAATGTTTTTGGGTTCTATAATTAGTTAATATAGCAAGTTTATCAGGTTTCAGGTGCTATTTTATTTGAAAGTATTTTTAGTGGCCAGTAAGGACTAAGGTGGGAAGGAAGTCACACCGTGGCCATAAGGCCCATAACGTGGTTGTAGTCAATAAACGTGTCTTTTGGATGAATAGTAATAGGTTGTCTTTTTGTCTTTGACAGCTGGGTTTTTTTGACATATCTGTATTGTATTTGTCGGTAAAACTTTTTTTTCCCCCCTCTTTTATTCTCAAATTTGTGTATGAAGGAAGAGTCAAGACGACAGTGTCCAGTATCCATAGTGAATGAGTTGACCCACCACTACTTTTGGGATTGGAAAAAATTTCCGCGAGTTTCTTTTCTGCGCATTGCTTTTATTTGAAACTATCATACGTTTATCTTGTGCGCCTAAATTTGGGTCTAATTAATTTAGCTAGTAAGTGTAGATTTGCACGGTTTAAATTTGAAAGCACTTTTCTTTTGGTTTCGACTTATTATGTTCTAATGATTACATATGATCAGTACAAGCAATGTCTACTATTAAGCTATCATTTTAAGTCTTTCTTTGTTTAAAAAAAAAAATGCTTGATATATTGAATACTACTTTAAAAAAGCTTTGCACTTGCCTTCGAAGCCAAACAAAAGAGAAGAAAAACGCGCATCTTTTTTTGTGTGAAACGGAGTCGATGATATCATCATTTTAATTGCCATGGCTTTGATATGCGGGCCAACTTGCTAACCGTATTTTAATGACCTTTAATTGTTTGGATCATGGCCTTTATTTTTTTGTTTTATATTTCTGTTTTTACACTTCATAACTTGCACATGGTGGGTGGCATGCTTGCTCATTTCATTCAATGGTTTGTAGGTCACTCGTGTTGTCTTCAGACTCCAGCTAGTACAAGGTTTAAACTCAGAAAATTATTTTTGAAGAAAAATGAATTGAAGACTAATAATTAGTTTGGAATTAAATTTCCCAATTTCCCTTCTCCCATGAATTTTTTCTTTTTAATTTAAAGGAAAAAAACTGGGGAAAGAAGAAAAGAGTAAGAGTGTTACGTACACTTACGACTCTTTCAAAAGATGTCATTCCAACCGCGTCCAAGTCGTCTGAGGCTTGTCTCTCATGTGCTTACTGTCGTCACTATCCGGCTCTCAAGTCTCATGCCTGGGTCGTTATCAGATATAAGACACTTAATGCTGTCATTGGATTTGGAAATAATCTGCTTATATTTTCATGGCTCTGATATATATATATATATATATGTATGTAACTGATGAGTTTTTTCATGTTTGTGTAGGACTTGAAAGACCATCTTGATAATGGTAGGAAGTTGCCTTTTCCTGATGGAATTCTCATCAATGGTCGTGGCCCCAATGGTTATTCTTTAACTGTTGAACAAGGTAATACCTCAGGCCATTGTTATGTCAAACGCCTCAATTGCAATATAACCAAGTGCTGTCTTATTGCTAGACAGTAGACATGGTGTAAATATATGTTGCATTGTTCCAATATCCATCGCAGGTAAAACTTACAGGCTTAGAATCTCAAATGTTGGGCTTCAAAATTCCCTCAACTTCCGCATTCAAAATCACAAACTGAAGCTGGTTGAAGTGGAGGGGGAACACACACTCCAGACCACCTACTCCTCCCTTGATGTACACGTCGGCCAATCATACTCCGTCCTAGTGACAGCGGATCAGCCCGGACTAGATTACTACATTGTGGTTTCTTCTCGTTTCACCTCTGAGGTCCTCACCACAACCGGTGTTCTTCACTATAGCAACTCTGTAGGCAAAGTCTCTGGCCCACCTCCTGGGGGCCCTACTATCCAAATTGATTGGTCTTTGAACCAGGCTCGCTCTATTAGGTACTTAACTTCATCTCCGGTTATTATTGTGCCTACTTATCAGCCGATAGGACCGTGTTAAAGTTATGTGAGCCTATGGCCCATGTTTAGGTGTAGTGTTCCTTCAAGAATTTTAATGAATCAACCAAATTATAGACTTAGCAATAAAGTGCCACATTTTAATTGGTTTATTTTTTTAATTTATTTATTCTGTTATTTTATTTACCAACTATGACTTTTTTTTTTTGATAATAAACTATGACTTGATTTATAAGCATAAATTTGTTAAGCACAAGTGGTTTCATAAATGTTCTTCTTGATTGGTACCTTAGGAAGGAGGTTCCTGACCTATTATTATGGACATAGTAAAGCTAACTGTGGAATTTCATATCAGGAAGAATCTTACAGCCAGTGGACCAAGGCCGAACCCACAAGGATCGTACCACTATGGTCTTATTAACTTGACCAAGTCTTACGTATTGGCAAGTTCCGCGGGACAAGTAAACGGCAAACAAAGATACGGAATCAACAGTGTGTCCTTCATCCCTACTGACACTCCCCTAAAGCTGGCCGACTACTACAAACTAGGAGGCTTCCGTGTGGGGAGCGTACCCGACAGGCCTAATGGTGGTGGATTGTACCTTGACACAGGGGTTCTTGCAGCTGATTATAGAGCTTTTGTCGAGTTTGTGTTCCAAAACGATGAAGATATAGTGCAGAGCTATCATTTGAATGGCTACAATTTCTTTGTGGTTGGGTAAGCACATAAATAATCTACAATTCACATGTATATATCTACTCTTATCCGTATTTTCATATGAACAAGCTCTCTCTTGTTGGTCCTCTAAATCATCATATTTTTTTTGGGGGGGTGGCAGAATGGATGGGGGGCAGTGGACACAGGCTAGTAGGGATCAGTACAATCTCCGAGATGCAGTTTCACGTTGCACCGTTCAGGTAAGACATACCCTTTTCATTTTTGTCCATTTATTATAACAAAAGAAAAGAACAAGCTTAGACCTGAATAAGAAAGAAGAGCTAAGCGAAGGAATTTAATGTGTTACAAACTTGGTGAGTGCAGGTGTATCCCAAGTCTTGGACCGCTATATATGTGGCGCTTGATAATGTGGGTATGTGGAACTTGAGGTCTGAATATTGGGCAAGACAATATTTGGGACAACAGTTGTATTTGCGTGTATATACAGCGTCAACTTCTTTAAGGGATGAGTTCCCAATTCCAAAGAATGCACTTCTTTGTGGAAGAGCAAGTGGACGACGCACTCGACCCCTTTAAATAAGGCAGCAAAATCCGAAGGACATCTACAGTTGGGTAGGAAGGTCTACCTGGCTAGGCTTTAGCTGATGAAGAGTAGATCAGTGTTTGTCGGTTCTAATTACTCTATTCTTGGGTGCATTTTCATTTGTGATGATATGTTTTAGTGAGTATGTACCGATTAGAACTCTTTAATAGGTCCTCAGCTCGAGGTCACATTCTTTTTTTCTATATCTAGAACAGATTGTATTGCTCTTCATTTGTTTTGAGTTTTCATATCTAATTATATGATAATGCGAGGTGACCTTGAAGTTGCCTCTAAAGTCTTATGTTAAATTATTAATTAATGCTTGTTTATACCTACTGGATACCTACTAATGCATTTGCTCTGGATTGGTGCCCTATATGTATATGTATATATACACGATGCATTCACGTACGTGTTCATTTGCTCTGTTTCGGACAAATTGCAAATATAGTAGCTTTTTCTAGTATGTTTTTCCTTTTATCTAAACTCTAAACTAAAAAATTATAACTACGTACTTTCACTTCATCAGAAAATCATTGTCCAGAAAATGATTCAATTCTGCCAAACTGGGAATTATTAGTAAAGTTTTCTATCATAAGGTGCCATATCTGTATACTAT
This sequence comes from Trema orientale, assembly GCA_002914845.1. Classification (NCBI taxonomy): domain Eukaryota; kingdom Viridiplantae; phylum Streptophyta; class Magnoliopsida; order Rosales; family Cannabaceae; genus Trema; species Trema orientale. The sequence continues at coordinate 1,274,940 of JXTC01000055.1, read as the reverse complement.
GATTATAGAGACCGGCAATTTATGAAAGATAATTTGAAAATTTCAATTATAAAAATGAATAAGCACAGAATTTTTTTTTTTTTTTTATAAATTTACAACTCCAAAAATCCTAAAAAATACGAAGAATGCATCTTCTCTTATCTTTAAATCTTTTTGTTCAAATTATTCTTATTTAAATATACTTTCAAATGCTATAACTTACTCCTCACATATATTTTTTGTCAGAAATTTAACTATAGATTGTAATTTAGGCTGTTCAAGATTCAAATTGCTATAAATTAGAAAATTCATAGGTTTAATTGCTACAATTGAAACTTTAAGGACCAAATTGTCACAAGTGTGATAGTTCTGGGACCATTTATGCCAAAAACCCTTATTGAGCTATTAGGGCGTACAATTTGCTAAGACGTCTTATGTATGTATTGCTAATAACTTTTTTTTTTAAAAAAAAAGTGGGGCTTAACTAATGACCACCACTTACTACAAATTAAAGGAAAATGACACACACACACACACTACCAAGGTTTGAACCCCTAACCTCCCCAAACACACACACACAACCCTCAAATTTTGGACCAACTGAGTTAGCCCCAGTTGGCTTGTATTGCTAATAACTTAATACCACAAAGCACAATTAATACTAACATATGTCGTTTTCTAAAATTATTACTCAAAATGACATTCACTTTATTTACACAAATGATATTTCGATTACAAAGAACGTCGTTTTTTTCTTTTTTTTTTGGCTAGGAACAAAGGACATCGTTTTGTCATGAACAGTTTGTACGAAGAACAAACAACAAATCTTTTTTAATGTCGTTTTTACAGTTAAAACTAAATAAATGTCGTTCTTCAAAAGATCTCGTTCATATTATACAGTCGTTTTATTCAACAAATAATGTCATTTGTAAGGGTATCATTTTGCCCTAAACTACACTGCATACAGACGTCGTTTGTTGTCAATGTTGTTCGTCCGGCGAAGAAAAATAGCATGACGCGTTTCAGCTGAACGATAAACGACAATCCTTTATTGCATACATTTGTATGTTATGTAAAAACGACAAACCGTTTCCTTAAATGCAGTTTTCATATAAAATAATAAAACATAGACGCTTGTCGTTCATCGTTAATGAGTTACAACTTACATACAGTCTTTATAAATCAAAGTTATGTAATTGGATCTCTCAAAAAAAAAAAAATGGTTATGTAATTGGGTTATTCTAAAATTAAACCCCGGGTCATCCTATTTTGGTCCTTGTCTTCCAAAGTATCCTACGGTTGGCGCCACCTTGTTTTTGTCTTAGCTTTACTAATCATGTAAAAAATCAAGTCCCAAAAGTAGGACAAAAAATTCGTTAAAAAAATAAGACAAATAGCATTGATTTTTTTTTTTCTGGCCTGAAAAAAAAAACATGGTTATGGGTAATAAAATAGGACATTTGCATTTGATATTTATAATGGAACAAGTGAGACAAAAATATAATTTAGGTAGTTTCAATATTAAAAAAAAATGTTCAATGACTAAAATGAGACCAATACTACAATTCACGGGCTAAAATAAAAATAAATGATAAAAAGACATGTAATCCTTGTGTCCTTGAGATAAAAAAAGTTCCTAGTGTCATTTCCTCTAAAACGACATGACCTTTTTCATCTAAAGGGAAAAACCGACATGCCGTTTACTCTATGATATTTTTTCCTTTTTTTTTTTAAATACGTACTGTTAAATTCACAAAATCTTAGCTAAGTGAATTTAAAAACGAAAAAAATCTTAGCTAATGAGCTCTTCAAAACAATTTTGAAGAAATAACGTCGTTTGGGGGTTTCCATTTTGGCACGTTTGGTTGGACGGAATCAACTTTGGAATGGAATCTTCATTCCCATTCCATTGTTTGCTTTGACATTTAAATAATGGAATAGGATTCTTTTGGAATTACAATTCCATCATTTAGTGGAATGCCAATTTCATCCAAAAAACTATGTAATCATGATTCCAAAATTTTACTTTTACTTTTAAAACATCACTTTCCCTTTTTGCCCTACTAAAGCATTTAAAATTAAGGGTTTGGTCAATATACTATTTATTCCATTCCATTCTATTAAATCAACTAAATAATGAAATATCATTTCTCTTACCATTCCGATTCCACTTCATTACAATTCCTATTACCATTCCTATTCCATTCCACCAACCAAACATGACCTTTGGTGTGGTGTTAGTTCCCGTCCCGCCCCTTCTCGAGATTTCGGCTTGGCCAACCAAGCTTCTATTTACTTATTCATTTAATGTTATTTTTCCCCAAAAATAAAAAAATAAAATAGGGGCACTACTTTAATAGTTCAATCACAGGCCACGCTTCTTGCACTCCCGCTCGGGCCCACCCATCTTGCCGATCCTACGGTTGCCGATGAATCAATCACATTAAAACAAAGCTGTCTTTGCAAAAATACCACTACTAGGGACCATTGAGAACGATTGAGAAGCACTTGAACGCATATTTGAAGCCAAGCCAGTGTTTCGAGTATAAGGCGGTATACTAAGAAACCCTCCCAGCGACGCCGAAACCCAAGTTTTGGGCGGGATCCGAAGATCTTAGGTATATTTCACCCACTTTATCCATCTTCGTTTCCATTTTTACTTCAGGTAGTGGTTTCTTTCTCATGGTTAGGGTTTTTGGTTTTTCAAGAACTAGGGTTTTAGATTTTATTTATTTCATTTTATTTTATTTTATTTGTCTCATGGAAATGAAGAAGGGGGAAAATGAGAGTAGAGTAGCTGATAGATCTCTTTCTTTGATTGCCATTTATGGTTCCTAGTCGTAGTAGTAATTATCTATTTCTTTCAGGTTTCAGTCAAGCTAATCTATACGTTGCTCTTCAATGGCGGTACGTTATTATTTGTGGTAACAAGTTTTTTTTTTTTTTTTTTTTTTTTGTGTGTGGGAGTTATTTATTTTCATTTGTGTTTAACTTCAATAACAATCTTCTAGGTCGAGAGAATTTTCAAAGATGAAGCGAGTGAAGAGAAAGGGGAGCGAGCCAGGATGGTGAGTTTTGCACTAATGACCTTTTTTCATGTGCTGATCCGATGGTTGAAATTTGCATTTGGACTGGAAACTTTGATTTTTTCTTAGTCTGCCTGAGAATTTTTTTTTGCTTGTAGTGGAATTTTTTCGATAGCATTACTTATACATACTGGCATTATGTAAACCCCTTTTGTATTAAAAATCTTCTGAATAAGATGATAAATCTAGATTTACAATACTTACTGAAATTGTTTTTGTTATTTTTCTTAATTATTATTTTAGGCATCATTTATTGGTGCAATGGCAATTGCTGACTTGGTGAAGACAACCTTGGGGCCAAAGGGCATGGTAAATTACATTTTTCTTTTCTTTCTGTCTTTTTTATTTTTTGGGACACATTGTGAGTAAAGAATGCTTATATGCCATTTGATTTCTGTGAACCCAACTCTTATATTTGTTTCCAAAATATCATTCTGCAGGATAAAATTTTACAATCAACTGGTAGAGGACGTGAAGTTACAGTTACCAATGATGGTGCTACCATTTTGAAGTCTCTGCACATCGACAATCCTGCTGCTAAAGTCCTAGTTGGTATCCTTACAATTGGTTATGTGGGTATTTATGGTGCTTAATGGGTTTTTCTTATTAAAAAACATGGTGGACATGGGAATTTATGCTAGTTTATAGTTACCGTTTCACTTGTATTCAATTGCTGAACTATTTTGATGCAGTAAATTACCTGCTATATATTTAGTCATCCTTAATATAGGAGTCAGACATTTCAAAAGTACAAGATGATGAAGTTGGTGATGGGACAACATCTGTTGTTGTTTTGGCTGGGGAACTTTTAAGGGAAGCTGAAAAGCTGGTTAATGCAAAGATTCATCCTATGACTATCATATCAGGTTTTTTATGTGGATTATTCTTGCCTTTTAGTTAATTACATACTGGGACTTGTAGTATAATTCTGTTTTTTGTGCTTTAGGTTTTCGGATGGCAGCTGAATGTGCTCGTAATGCTTTGCTGCAGAAGGTTGTGGATAATAAGGCTGATTCCGGTATTGATTACCCTTTCTACACTACGCATCTATTTTATTTTTCATTCTATGCATTTTCTCTTACTTATGCATTGTATCCTTAGATACATTTGTTTCAGAATTGTTGCGAGTCATCAAGAATTAAGCTCCCTTGACTACTTATAATGTGATATTCTAGACATATGATCTTTGCATATTCAATTCTACCTGGCTTCTTAAACTGGAGTGGGGTTTTAATTGTCTTGGTCGTCCAGTTTATTTGCTGGAAACCTTGATGGTGTGGTATATCTAAGGAGGAAATTACTGGATTTTGCAGAGAAATTCAAATCAGACTTGATGAAGATTGCTAGGACTACGTTGAGTTCCAAAATTCTTTCACAGGATAAGGAACATTTTGCCAAACTTGCTGTGGATGCTGTACTGCGGCTTAAGGTAATTCATGACATTAGATTGGTAATTTTCTAATGGTGTACTGAATCTATGGGCTGTCCTTGATCATTACTGTTGTATTTTATTGTGCTGTTCTTTCAACTCTATGCTTGTAATTTGGCCATACTTAGGTTCAACTTCTTGCGTATATTTTATGACATATCTCTTGACATTGACAGGGAAGCACCAACTTAGAGGCCATTCAAATCATAAAGAAGCCTGGGGGATCCTTAAAGGATTCATTTTTAGATGAAGGGTATGTTATGTTGAATTTATTTCTTGCATTCCATTCAAATGTGGCAATCAAACTTGCAGTTAGTCTTATTGGCCTCCAAGATGCTTTGATTATTTAGTCTGTATCTAGTATATAGATTTTAGTATTTTGGAACCAACGCTAAGTTTTTTGGGAACTGCTCTACTTTTGAAGAACTTTTGGGAACTGCTCTACTTTTGAAGAACTTGATTATTTGTTCGTGCGATTAAATAATTATTCATCCGATATTTTTCAAATGATTGCTTTATGTTTTCCTAAATTTCCTCTCTTATGCATGTTCAGATTTATTCTTGACAAGAAAATTGGTATTGGTCAACCCAAACGCATAGAAAACGCAAAAATTTTGGTTGCAAATACTGCTATGGACACAGATAAAGTCAAGATTTACGGGGCACGCGTTCGTGTTGATTCGATGTCTAGGGTTGCTGAAATTGAAGGAGCTGAGAAAGATAAGATGAGAGAAAAAGTTCAAAAGATTATAGCTCATGGCATAAACTGCTTTGTTAACAGACAGTTGATATACAATTTCCCAGAAGAGCTCTTCGCAGATGCTGGAATACTCGCTATTGAGCATGCTGATTTTGATGGCATCGAGCGTCTGGCATTAGTAACTGGAGGTGAAATTGCATCGACCTTTGACAATCCAGAGTCAGTTAAGCTTGGGCATTGCAAGCTCATTGAGGAAATCATGATTGGTGAGGACAAGTTGATCCACTTTTCTGGCGTTGCTATGGGTCAGGCATGTACCATAGTGCTGAGAGGTGCAAGGTATTTAAAAGAAAATGTCGTCTCTTTTTTCTCCAACGCTGATTCGTTTCTTGAGTTCTGCGTTGACTGTAATATGATACTTTGCTTGTTATCACTTGCACGTGCAATGCTTTATTCTGCTGAATTATTCTGTTTTTAGTACTGGTCTTTTTACCCACAATGTAGCTTATTCTTCCACTCTTTTTCTTCATATGACCAAACACTTAATAAGACTGGTTGTAATTCAGCACCTAGGACTAAATTTCTGCAAATGGATGGCTATTAATTCTTTGTTGCATATCAAGGTCAATTGATTGGTTTGTGTTTGTTATGTCATTTGTACTTTAAACTTACGTTTATGTGATCATTTACTTGAAGAAACATGTATTATTACCTGGAGCATATAATTTAGATTTTTTGCATTTGTGTTCTCTGTTCGATATTACTTTTTTGTATCTTTCATATGTTTCATGTAAGCTATCTCATGTCTCTGTTCTTAATTCAGTGCTTGTTCAACTTTATTCGAGATGCTACATTATGACTTGTTTATGTACTTTTGGCAGCCATCACGTGCTGGATGAGGCTGAGAGGTCTCTGCATGATGCCTTGTGCGTTCTGTCTCAGACAGTCAACGATAGCAGGGTTTTGCTTGGAGGTGGATGGCCTGAGATGATTATGGCAAAGGAAGTAGATGAGCTGGCGAAGAAGACTCCTGGAAAGAAGTCTCATGCAATTGAAGCTTTCTCACGGGCACTTTTGGCTATCCCAATTATCATTGCGGACAATGCTGGTTTGGACAGTGCTGAGTTGATTGCTCAACTCCGTGCAGAGCACCAAAAAGAAGGAAGCAATGCTGGAATTGATGTCATCACTGGATCTGTAAGTGAATTTGTTTAATTATTTGTTCATTTCTAACGACTGTACGACATAGTATGAGGTGATTGGCACGCTCGAGTATTGTTTGTGAAGGAAATTTCTCATTGATCGTACTGGATTATAATATTATGTGATGTCAATAAGTCAATGAACTAATTTTTGAAATTTATAGGTTGGTGACATGGCGAAACTGGGAATTTCCGAAGCATTCAAAGTTAAGCAGGCCGTATTGCTTTCTGCAACAGAGGCTGCTGAGATGATTCTTAGAGTTGATGAAATCATCACTTGTGCACCACGGAGAAGAGAAGACAGAATGTAGAGAGTTTGTGCTGGGAAAGAACATTTGTTTTTAGTGTCTTTCTCTCGGCGTGTGTTTTACATGACTTGGTGTTATATCGACACATTAGTTGGATGGAACAAAGATTGCTGAGAACTGGATCGCCAAGGAAATTTTGTTGGTTTGTTTTCTTTTTTTTTTTTTTTCTCTTTTTAATCCCCCACCCCCTTTTAAGACGGTTTAATTAATGCGGCGCTTTTCTTTGATGCTTGTTGAATTTTTAGGGTACCGCAAATTTAGATTGTTGTATGAATGTCCTTTCTCAAGGCATCGAGTGGTTTAACATTGCAATTGAGTACCTTTCTTTTTGTTCTCATCTTCGGCAGGGAGCATAGAATTACATCAATATGATGTTAAAGTAGCACATTAGTACTTATTTAACCCCATTTGGTACATTACCCCCCAAAAAAAAAAATCCTCACTAGATAAAAACTTGAAACAAGTAGACGAGAACATGGTCCAACAACTAACATTCTTACAGTTTTACAAAAGGGTTAATGGCACAAATAGTCCCTGAAGTGTCCTATGTGTGGCAATTTGGTCCTCAAAGATTTAATTATAGCAATTAAACTTTTAAACTCTTACATTTGTAACAGTTTTGTTCTTGGATTTTCTGTTAAATTTTGATTAAAAATTCATGTGGTGGTATCTAAAAGTGTATTTAAAAAGTTAGTATGGAATTTCAAACATAAAAATGAATCATCACGGAATAATTTTCTTTAAGTTCACAATTTCTAAGAACTTAAAAAAATATAAAAAATATATCTTTCATTCTCTTATAATTCTATTGTTCAATTTATTTCTTTTTAAATATTCTTTCGGTTGTTTTTCAATGTTTTCAGTCAGAGGTATAATAAGATGTTATATTCCAGACAATTTAGAGATTAAATTACTATGAAAATAAAAATTTAGAAGCTTAGTTGTTATCATTGGAATTTATCCTTTACAAAACTAGAAATCTTGTTGCAAGCAAAAAAAAAAAAGAAAAAAAGGCGTATGAACAACAAGGTGCCTCGTAGTACTTATCTATCTAAATAACAAAACAAAAATAAAATAAAAAAAGGTATCATGTCCACGGATTAGGTTAGATATTTGTTTTGGAGATCGTGCCAGAAATGAATCAGGAACAGGTTATAGTGATTGTGCGTGCGTACTGCGTGGTATCCTCCTCTATGAAAAGTCTTGCAAGTGCACAACGAATGGGGCCCACAGGACTACGCTCATTGAAAACTTGCAATTATATCTTGCCTTGCTGCAATTTGCCAGCGGATACTCCTCCTCCTCCTCGTCCTCGCCCTCGTCCTCCCTCCGATCAATAGTTGAGTTCAAGATAAGCTTAGTTAACTCTGATCTGATGGCGGAAGATACTCGAGCTTTCAATCCTGATCTAGTTATCTCTCAAAAATTCCCAGAGGTAATATATTTTTTTTTATTTGCTTACAAAATGTTCGTAAAAAGTCCTCTCTTATATACTCGTAGTCTCTCGTCTTTTCTCTGGTTCGATTCCATTTTCTTAACCATTTCTTTCTCAATTCCTGCGCTTGCGGCATGGCTTACAGACCACATACACCTATTCTGAGAGGTAATCTTACAATTTCACCAGCTTAATTTTCTAGGGATCGCGCTTCCCTGTTGATGCAAATTTGTTATTTATTTTTTTTTTTTTTGGATATAATAAATTATAGTTATGTTGTTTTTATAATCAATTTTGGCAAACAGAGATGCAACCCTGTATGCCCTAGGTATTGGAGCCTGTGCTCGGGATGCCGTGGATGGTGACGAGCTTAAATATGTTTATCATGAGAACGGGCAGCAGTTTATACAGGTTTTGCTAATTTGGAAGAGTTTTTAACTTTAGAAATCCTAAAATTGGTTTTTTTGAGCTATTGTTATAATGATTGTTGGAACTAAGACGGTCTGTGATGCAATAAATCAGGTATTGCCAACATTTGCTGCTCTATTTTCGCTTGGGTCTATTTCATTGAGCTCTCTTGTACAAGGACTGGAGTAAGTCATCTAGTTTCTACACCAACTAGCTTGATTATTAAGTTTCTCTCTTTGCTACATGGGTCTCAACTCAGTGTTTGGAATAAGGTGAAGTAGGTAATTACCAAGTTTCTGGTTTTTATTTGCACCAGATATGATCCACGTCTTCTGCTACATGGGCAACAATACATAGAACTGTACAAGCCCCTGCCTTCAAGTGGTCGTGTAAGGCTTCTTTCTCACCACAGCCCATCACGGATACTTCATGATAGAGTGTGATTATTGTACCATAGACGCTTTTGAGTAGCCATTAACCAAGTGTGTGGTTAGATTATTGGCGCTCTCTTCTTCTACTTCTTTTCTTACTGCGACGCTGAGTAGCTTTGGATCTATTCTTAATGCAGATAAAAAATAAGGTTGCTCTTGCAGGATTGCATGACAAAGGTACATATATCTGTTGGCAGTGACATTATTGACAATTCAAAGTACCATGTGTACGAACATCATGTACGTGCATAGCCACATCAAGAACATGAGAGAACATGAAACTTGGTCGGAAACATTAAATTTCTGTTATTACTATAAATGTTTAGTGGTTATTTTTTGTTTTATATTCGTGTCATTTTTTTCGAAACATTTTCTAAAGGATGGCTGTGATAAACTAATTTTTTGTTTCTTTCTTTTCCAGGTAAAGCAGCTATTGTTGAGATTGAAACAAAAAGTTACAATGAGTCTGGTGAATTGTTATGCATGAACCGGTAAGCACTCTTTCTACTGAACTGATCCAAAACTCTCGTGCAATTACTTAGCTTGGGGTATTGATACATTGTAGGCTGACTGCCTTTCTTCGAGGTGCTGGTGGTTTCTCAACATCATCTCGTCCATTTTCCTACTCGAACTATCCAGCCAACCAGGTTCCAGCAATAAAAATTCCAGAACATCAACCTTTTGCTGTTTATGAAGATTCTACCCAACCTTCTCAGGCATGTACATTGATTTAACTATATCTGGAACTTGCTTATTAAATATTAAAAGCTAGAGGTTCTGTTTTTGGGTTGTTTTAACAGTGTTCAACATGCTTGAGGTCCATAATTTGAACTCTGCAACTGCAGGAAATTCTATGTGGATACTATGATTATTTCAGTTTATTCGTTATTGGGAGAATATACTTGAGATTATCCAACTTTTCTACTTGTTGCGACCTCCATTTTTAGTTTCTGTTACTAGATTTATTTGCCTAGAGATACTGTAAGATTTCTCATCCTATTATTATATCCTTATTTGCAGGCATTGCTTTATAGGCTATCTGGCGACTACAACCCTCTACATTCGGACCCTGTGGTTGCAAAAGTTGCAGGGTGTGTACTTCATTGCTAAACTCTACTTCCAAACCATTGTTTTTGTCCAACCTTGTTTTGTATCACAGCTTTATTCTGTGGCATTGACTTGTTTTCCATTTTCATTTGACTAAATCTGTTGCTATCATGTTGTCATAAGATTTTCGCGCCCGATACTGCATGGATTATGCACACTTGGATTTGCCGTTAGGGCAATCATCAAATGCATCTGCAAGGGAGATTCAAACCTGGTCAAGGGCATATCAGGGCGATTCCTTTTGCATGTGTACCCTGGGGAAGCATTGATCACCGAAATGTGGCTTCAAGGCATGAGGTAGAGTTAATTATGTCGTTTATGACACAATGAGCATGAGTTGAATACTACTAACACATGGAATTGGAAAATTTGTGTTTGTATATATGCAGGGTTATATATCAAGCTAAGGTGAAAGAACGCAATCGGACTGTACTCTCTGGCTTTGTTGATCTTCGTAGTTTAACTTCTTCTCTGTAAAAATGAGGGTAAAGAAAATGTTTATTAATTAGGGGCCACTAATTTTTTTTTTTTTTTCCATATCAGACATTCTACTCGAGGATAATGAACTTATTTTTTAATGGATGGCAAGGATAATTTGTTATCTCCAAACACTATTATGTAAAAATAAAACGCCAAGGCGCGGGGCCTCGTTTATTTATATTTGTGACAAGTATTTCCAGGTTGATTAGTAAGCCGATTACTTCTTTATTTATTTATTTTTCTAAAAGGCAAGGCAATAACGGTTAGTTCCAGGTTGAATTAGATTTTTGGGATGGTTAAATTTCCATCCATTCATACGCATGTATGATTAAACGTCATTAGAATTTTGATCGTTTTGATTGTACTCTTGTCTTCGATTCATCACACGTGTTAATTCTTTCATTTTCCATTTATGTTACTGTATTTGGCAAGAGGAAGGGAGAATTGAAGGGATGGAGAGATCAGGAAGGAGGAGGAATGTGATGGAGGGAAAGGAGAGTAAGAATCTCTTTTAAATTATTTGGTGAGAAGAATGGAGTGTAGGAAAGATAAAGAATGTTTATCTGAAAAATTATTATACTACTCATTAATGATTTTTTGAATAAGAGTTTATATCATATGCGATCTTCAACCTTTCTCCTAAGTAATAATCAGGTCAAAAATTTTCTTTTTTTTTTATAGTTTTTTTTTTATGTTAATCTTTCACATTCGTATCACTTTAGTCATTTTTCAACTTTTATGTCTAGTTCAGCCGTTATCTAACAGTTTTAGTATCATTTGAATCCTCAATTTTTACACAATGTATCACTTAAGTCTCTATTCTTAATTTTGTAGTTTTTGACTCCTTAAACCTCTATTTTTGTAATATTTAGGTCCTTTTGAGTTAAAATCTAACTCTAATCAAATTGCACTAGATAAACTAATGAAAATTACAAACGGAATGTCCAATACTAATAGGGCTAATTTAAACAATGATATTATTTGTAGTCAATTCTTATTACCAACAGTATTGTACAATTTAATTGTTAAATCTTACTAATGGTGATAAAGTTCATTTTCTCCAATTCCATAAGCTCATTAATCTTTTTTTTTTCAGTTAAAACTCATAAATAATATTAAAAAGTTCTTAAATAACAAATTAATATTAATGGGCGCGTCTACAGTAGGGGCGCCCTTACGTAGGGTCCTGTCTATTCACCGTTGGATGGGAATCTGTATATAAATAGATTCTCCACAGATTCCCGTTATTCTCCACAGATTCCCATCCAACGATAATTAAGGCATGACCCTACGTAAGGACGCCCCTACCGTAGCCATCCCCAATATTAATTTATAGAAAATCATGGGTTTTGATGATAATAATAATTAACAAAAAAATTAGTATTTATGATTAGATATCGATCGAGTACATATATGGATATAACAACGAGAAAATGTACTATTTAATGATGATTTTATGTCAATGGTCGTAAAATTCATTTTCTGCAATTTTATGGACTCACAATCGTTCAAATAGTCTAAAAGTCTCTCAATTGATAAATGGACATTAATTTATACAAAAAATATGGATTTTTATACGTGTATTTTTGGTATATATTTCAATGAAAACTGCAACATTCCAAACGTTGTGGTTTGGTATCAACATGAAATAGAAAAAAAAAAAAAAAAAGAANATTCCAAACGTTGTGGTTTGGTATCAACATGAAAAAAAAAAAAAAAAAGAAAAAAAAAAAAAAGAAAAAACGAAGAAGAAGAAAGCAACGATTAAAAAAAAATAGCGTTAGAATTTGAAGAGTCTCATCACTCTTATAATTAGAACGCACTAAGGAGAAATTTCCAAAAATTTAGTCAGAAGCCCACTGGCATTGTGACTGTTCTTCTAATAAGCCTTGAGCTTCTCCTCATTGAAGATGCCTTGTGATGCGCAGAAGTCCACCGGGTGCCTGTTCTTCTGGTAAAGCCACGCCTTGTCGCAGTGGGCATCCAACAACCATGCCTTGTCCTTTATTAGAGGCCATGGCTGAGACGGAGGCTGTGGCGCTTTGGGTTTCAAAAGAAAAATTTATGATTATGGGTTGGTTTCAATGAAACAATTAATTTCCTTTCAATAGATATGATTTTTTATTTTATTTGAGATTTTTGTTTAGAGGTAAGCGCAAGGAGAGGTTAGATGCCAAGCTGTTGAGCAAAACTGATTAATCCTTCTTACTCCTGTCAATGAAATTTTTATGTGATTCTATCTATGGGAATAATTTGTGGACAGTTGTGATGATGTTTCTTTTACATAGACTAATTTTCTTTCAAAACTAAATGTTTGATTGTTTAAATACTGAAGAATACCTAAAAAAATGAGATCCGTTAGGGGAGAAATGTGAATTCGTGAGCTTTTTTTTCTTTTCGCTTGGGCTGCGGTGACGTGAAGAAGAAAAAAGAAGAAAATACTGTTTTGTCTTTTTGATATTTTTTATTCATGATTTTTATTTTATTTCTTAAATTACTAAATTTATCTTTAAATGTTGCAGTTTTTTTTTAAGTTGTTTTTGATTTATTTACAATATGGATATGATATCCTATGGTTGTATTATAGATTTAATTAAGGGCAAAATCATCTTTTCATAGCATAAATTGAGCAAAATCTGAACTTACGGAACACATTATTTGAAATTTAAAATCTGAAGGTATTTTTTTTTTTTTTTACAGAAATCAAAACTTGAGGTTTAAATTGTAGAAACATTAAATTTCGAAGACTTTTCTTGCAGTTAACTCTTTTAAATTTGATTAAATAGATGTCCATTTTTTAAATTTTATAGCTAAATGTCCAAATATATATATTTTTACACTTGATAGATATACTTATAAAATTTTTTATACTTGATATATAATATTTTATACTTGATATATAAATATATAAACTGGATATTTTGTTATAACATTTGAAAAACAAACATCTACTTAAATTGTGCCTAAAATTCGATTATTTTGCTATAAGACCCTTATTCAACTTACAAAACCAGTTGAGAAAAATATGGAAAACAGAGACCTTTGGAAAATAGTATTGTATTCTCTTTGCATTTCTAATCCTATGACTCACCTTCTTTACCTCTTCTTTTTCAAGTAAATAAGATAATATAAACAAGCTTAATTCACACAATGAAAAAAATTATAATTTTTTATTTATCTGAAAAAAGATCATATCTTTATAGGATGGTGACAGTGACAATGATGAAGTAATTACTATTCTTAAAATTGTTATTTTTGTTGACAATTGATAATGGACTAATTTTCATGCTTTCTTAATTCAATTGAATAGTGACATTTTTTACAAAAATCGGAGGGCAAATAGGTATTTTTGCCCAATTATATCCGATTTGAAGCACAACACGGGTTTAGTAGGGTAACCTAAAGTTTACGATGGAGGGTTAAAAACGTAAAGTCAGTCCCTTTTATTTATTTATTTATTTTTTCGCTTGCCAAAAAACTTATTAAAGTTGGTTAAATCCCCATGTGAAGTGTGGGTATAAATACCCTAAGCTTTAAATCCAATTCCCACCCCAATTTCTTGAACTCCAAAGACTGAAACGCTCCTTCTCTCTGTAACGGAATTCTCTCTTTCTCTCTCTCTCTCTCTCTCTCTCTCTCTCTCTCTCTCTCGGTCTAGTCCGAACTCGGGTTCTCAACAATGGCCGAAAGCGTGAATGTCAATCTTCACGAAATCTTGCGAGACATACCTTCTAACGCCATAAACGATATGCTCTCCACTAGGGTTAGCTTTGCTATCCAAAACCTCCTTCTTCCCTTTTCTTTTTCGTTTAGATAATATATATAAGGGTTTTATGAATTCGTAGCGCTTCTTGACTTGGTTTCGTTTTTCTCACTTTCTCGATGCGATTTGAATGGTTAGAGTTAGGGTTTAGTGGTGTCATTATGCGTATCGATATTTGTCGTTTAAATTGGATGAATATTTTGAGATACACCAGCGATTTGTTGGTCCCCTCGAGATGATCGTAATCGCATTACCTTCTTTTATTGTTGACTGTGGCCTGAATAATGGATTCGAAAATTACCAGAATAAATTTTGTATTGTGATATATGTTGGTGTAAATAGAGTTTTCAATCTCAGTACTGACATCTTGGGGACCGTAATTAGGTAACAATGGCGGGACAAGTCTTGGAAGGGAGCCAACCCGTAGATCTCCAGAAGCATCCTTCGGGGATCGTTCCGACCCTCCAGTAGGTCTCCTTTACATATCTGACCTACAAATATAGGTTATATATGTTTATTGTTATATGGATTGCTTGGATAATTTGTATTGTATTGTATTGTGTTTTTCCAAGTGTTAAAATATTGTATTTGCTTGGATAAGTTCCATGTACAATTGAATAATTTGTATTGCATTGTAAATTTTCCAATTATTGTACAATTTGGACAATGTCTAATCATGTATTAGATTTATCGCCCTTTTCGAGGGGAATACGCTTCTCTTTGGAATATTTCTGAATATGGTCTGAGAATATTCAAGTGACCGACTTGAAATAGGTTTAGTTTCATCAGTTCTTTTTTTCTGTGTTTTCAGGAATGTTGTCTCCTCTGTTGATCTGGATTGCAGTTTGGATCTTCAGGCCATTGCACTCCAAGCTAGAAATGCAGAATACAATCCTAAGGCATGTGATGTTTTCCATTTGATCACGACATTGTTACGTTAATGACAGGGACTATTTCCAACACCTATAAGAAAATACTTTTGTTCCATTTGATCACTTTGTTAATTCTTTATTTCCTTGCAGCGTTTTGGAGCTCTTATTATGAGAATAAGAGAGCCAAAAACCACAGCGTTGATATTTGCATCTGGCAAGTTGGTAAGTTTCAGAAGAGTTACACGCTTTCTTCATAGTTGATATTTCATACGATAAATTGATGTAGCATCTATTACTATGGAGTGACATTCTCTCTCTCTTTCCCTTGCCTTCCTCTCCTTGTGTGTGGTCTTTCTTGCTTTCATGGCCATGTTTATGCCTTATTTTCTTTTCTTCCACTCATTTTCTCTTCTTCCATCCGAATATGAAGCTCACTTCTGTGATGCTGTGTAGGTATGCACCGGAGCAAAGAGTGAACAACAATCAAAACTTGCGGCAAGAAAGGTATTGTTGGTTTCTTCCCAAATTGAGCCGGTACTTTTATCTTTTTGGTAAAGACCGTTTCTAGCTATCTAGTTTTATAGTTGGCAGGTCAACAATCTTGAACATTTTGTTGAGTCTACTACTAAAATAAATCATGCACATTAAGGACAAATGGTCGCTGTGGATTTTAACAGTGGAGTCTCACAAGAAAACTTAGAGAATATAGCCCTGTAATAGACTGGACATAGACTAGCATTATGATCTAATTTATTTTCTAAAGGCCATTATTCTTATGCTGTTGTCTTTGTTTTTTTTGTTGGTAAATTAATTATATTATTATCTTTGTGGTTCAGTATGCTCGTATCATCCAGAAACTTGGGTTTCCGGCCAGGTTTACGGTATTGTCTCTCTCTCTCTCTCTCTCTCTCATTAGTTTATAGTTTTGTTAATCTCATGATGATTTCTGTTTCCTGTTGTAGAATTTCAAAATCCAGAATATAGTAGGCTCGTGTGACGTTAATTTTCCCATTAGGCTTGAAGGACTTGCATGTTCGCACGGTGGTTTCTCAAGTGTAAGTATCATCCATATGTTTATATCTTTAATGTTATGTTCTCTAACGCCTAGTCAGATTTATTATTGTACATTTTTCTTTGGTATATGAAATTCATGATATGTTTTCCAAGTGTCATCCACAAGGCTCCTCTTCAGAATTGTGGATGATGCAGAGATGTTGAAGGGATGGGATTTGTGGGATCTTTCATTGTCTTTGACATTCTTGAATGATTCGAAATTGCTGAACCATAAAATTTTGTGTTTATGCCCTTTTTTGCCTTATTCTAATGTCCAATTCTTTCGCTTCTGATGATCAGTATGAACCAGAAATATTCCCAGGCTTGATTTATCGGATGAAGGATCCAAAAATTGTGATACTTATCTTTGTCTCAGGAAAAATTGTCCTCACAGGAGCAAAGGTAGGCGCATTTTAACCAGTTTTCTTGTGGATTTTTGTCATTCTCGTCTGTTACCGACCAGCATCTTTAAATATTAAAATTTCTATACTTTTTTAGGTGAGGGATGAGACCTACACAGCCTTTGAGAACATTTACCCAGTTCTTACAGAGTTCAGGAAAAAACGGCAATGAGGGGACGGTGGAGGATTGTACTAAGATTTTGTTTTGTGATCTGCCCTCTGCATAGTATGAAAGTGTCCGCTTACCTAATGCTGCTTCTTAAATGTTTCAAAGTTTAGAAGTCTTAGAGTCAGTTCTGCTAGCAGATATAACAGATACTGCTTCTGGATAGAATTGTAAATATGAACAATGATCGTGTCTACATTTGATTGATTGTCTTAACGATGATAAATAAAGACTCAGTTCATTAATTGTTGGTGTAAAACTGTGTGAACGTCTGCCAAGTCTTTGAAAACATAATTGGAAAGTGGAAAGAAAAAGAGGAAAACAACAAGAGCTTTAAACTTTTAGTTGGACTTAGGGCCTGTTTGGCATTGTTTTTTGTTTTCTGTTTTTAGAGTTGTGTTTTCAGAAATGAGAACAAAAACTGTTTTATAATGTTTTCAGAAAACAATGGGTGTTTGGCAAATATTTTCTAAAAATATTTTTTAGGAAAAAAAATTTATATGAATATAAAAAATCATCTTTGTATTATAAAAAAAATATTTAGAGAGAAAAAGTCAAGAGAGAGTGACCAAATATAAATTCAAGTAAGGGAATGAGGAGAGAGAAAGTCACAAGAGAAAAGATAATGAAAGATAATAATGAGAGAAAAAGTGATAAGAGAGAATATGGAAATAAAAAATGTTGAGAAAGATAGAAGAAAAAGAAACTAATGAAAACACACAAGAAAATGAAAGTGATAAGAATACATGGGGATAAAAAATAAAGACAAAAAAAGTTATAAAAAACAAAGTAGTAATAAAGAATGAGGAGAGATAATGTGATTANTAGTTAGAGAAAGTGATGAGAGAGAACTATGAGAGGGAAAGTTACAAGAAAATGTGTATATGAAAGTCATATAAAAGAATTTTTATTTTTTTTAGAAAAAAAAAAAGTTAAGAAAACACCTTGAAAACAACATTTTGTTGTTCTCTGAATTTTCTATTTTCTTTAACTCTGTTTTTAAAAACTGTTCTCAGAGAACAATGCCAAACACCCTTTTAGCTTCCAGCCGATGGGAATTATTGATCATTAGACCATTGTTAATGACTTAATGTTATAGTTGACCGAAAAATGACACAACGCTGAATTTGACAATAATTTTTTCCCCCAATCACAATGCTAGATTCAATTTTTAGTTAGTTAATAATTATAATTAATAATATAATTTTGTAATTAATTGATTTTTTCATTTAAAAAATAATAGTATTGAAAAGTGGATAAGTAATTGACAGCATTAGAAAATGAAACATAAACACTAGAATATTATTAAATGATATTTTTGTAACTAAAAGTCAAAATAACATTAAATGCCAAACATTAAGAGCGTGTTTGGTTGGGTGGAATGGTTCTTAGAATGGAATGATCATTCTACTAAACTGCCCATTCCACCTTTTGGTTTAAAAAGTGAAACTGGAATTCTCAATCCAATGGAAACTTATTTTCATCAATTAGTATAATTTTATTTCCATTGCTTTTTCTAAGGAATTACCATTCTATTCCTTAAGTCATCATTAAATTGACTTTATTTTCCTTTTTGCCCACAAAACTTAAACTTTCTTACATGCATTTAAGAATTTTAATAGTAGTATATTCATTATTTCTCATTTTACACACATATAATATACTATTTTCCAGATTTTCAATATGCAACTATATTTTTGTTATTTTTTTAAGATTAAGTTACTCACACACATTTAAAAATAATTTATCATTTTTTTAATTATAATAGTATTAATTAGCGAATTGGAAATAAATTTTTGTAGTTATTTTATTCCGATATTACTAATTAATTATTTAAAATAATGAACTTTTTAATTTGAAATAATAACTTTTTAATCAACTAAATTTTAATAGTTGAAAATATATAAAATTAAGAAAAAGGGTATTATAGTCAGTACCACACTTGTTCTATTTCATTCCTTCTTATTCCACTAATTACTCCAATTTTCAACCAAATAATGGAATACAGTTTGTAACTGTATTCCTATTCTTATTCCATTCCATCACAATTCCCATTACGATTCTAATTCCATTCCACGAACCAAGCATCACCTAAGTATTTAGCACACAAATACCACTGCGTTTAATGATGACTTCTGTATTATGTGCTAATTAATTGGTCAGTGTTACGCTTTTGTTGCTTTGGTGAATCTAGTTTTAACTGGTTATTTCCCTTGACTTGTACATAAGTTTCGAATTACTAGCAGCACTTTGGTTATTGATTAAATAGTAATGCTATGGATACCTTAAGGTATTAAGCACCACAAGAAGTATAAGTTTTTTACTGGAAGATGAAATAAATAAAGTGGGACCCAAATGAAATAAATAATTAAAGTGGGACCCACAATGGGTCCCACCTACTAAATTCAATGGGTCCCACCTACTAAATTTCTCTTTTCTAGACAATGACATCACATAGATTTCTCTTCTCTACCCAATGACCCCAAACTCTCCTTGAAAAGAAAACACAAATAGAAAAAGAAAAAAATTTAACTAGAAAAAAAAATATTTGAAATGCTTCTAATTGGGATGATTAGTAACCAAGGAGATAGCCTCTTCATATAGGGGTCAAGCCTCCCTTCCTCTCCATCTTCTACCAATGTGGGACTCTTGGCTTCTTTCATATTTTTAATATTTAACCAAATTCCAACAGTATTATAATGAAGTAAAATTAGAATAGAAATAAAAATGATATTTCAGTGTTTTGCTCGATCAGTAAAATGGAATGGAATAAATATTGTATTGACTAAAATACTCTTACTTTTATATGTCAAGTAGGGCAAAAAAGAAAAGTTAAAATTTAAAGTGATTGAGTAAAATATGAATCATTATTTCTTGTCTATTTGAATCATTATTCCTCACAATTTGGAATAAATAAGGAATAAGCTATTCTATTCTTTAAAGTCCAAGCAAGCATATAAATAAACCATTAAGAGGAATGGTCATTTCATTTGAAGGTCTATTTCAACCAATCAAACATAAGTAAAAGGCTTGGTATAATATACGAACACAAGATTAGTAATTTGATAGATCTTATGCAAGGACATATAGTATTGAGCGAGGGAATTAGTACAGGAGAAATTATATGGAAACTGATGCATGTTTTGCAAAATGACTTTAGAGAAACTCTATTTGTAAAATGAAAAAAAATTTATTTGCAAAATGATAAATGGTGACATAGTTTTATGGCAAACATGAGGATTGGTTGCATTTGAATTATCAATCTTGGTTAGGTAAATGGTGCACAATAGAATTATAAGAAGTAGGCAAATTAAGTGTAATTTGATAATTTTAGTGGCACTTAATGCAACATGAATTGAGTTTAGAAAAGTAAAGGGAGTATAAAGCAAGATGGCTTCTATAAAGTATTTGGATTAGCAACATATATGATAAGGAAGATGTTCGTATTGTGGAGAAAATTCAAGGAAGAGTAAGACTGATCACAGCAGATTCTTTGGGAGTGTCCAATTTCAAAAAAGTTGTTTAGTGGCAAGTTTGAAGCAAATAAATTATTAGATGATTGATGGTGCAAACTAGTCATCCAATGACAACATAGAGTAATTTATGCTAGTTGAAAGCAAGTATACAAGGAATTTCAATACTCAAGTGAGAGATAAGGAATTATGGCAAAATATGAGCTTAGTAGTGTAACCCTACTTTTGGATGGTGACTCTTCTCTCTTTCTATTATGTAGGTATGATTGGATTCGACTAGACTAGATTAGATTGTTGGATTTTATATTAGTACTATTGAGAGTATTTATAAGAAATGGTCTATTTTTAGATCAATTTAAAAAATGACTGTTTTTTACATCTATTTAATAAATGATCATTTTATAATTTTATTTTGATAAATGGCCGTTTTTGAGTTGATCTACTTTTTATAAAGTAAATCAATTTTTGAAAAGTAAATCAATATATTTTGGTATACTAAATATAAAAAATGATCATTTTTTAAATAAATTTCAAAATTCAACCCTTTTTTTAATAGTATTTGAAAAATAGTTATTTTGCCAAAAATTCAGCCAAAAGGCCATACTGTTGATTAGTGGGGTGTGAGACTAACCGATTAGACTGAAAAATAATATAAGCGAACCACATTATTTGGAAAGTACGTAATAAATAATATATAAAAAGACGTGAGATCAAGGGGTCTTAATTTTATTTCTATTTCTGATTAAATCAAGGCGTCTCATTTTTATTTTTATTTTTTAAACGAGGGAGTCTCTTTTTTTTTTGGGTAATGGAAGGAGTCTCATTTTTACAATTCTTATAATTGGATTGGCAATCAAAAAAGGAAGAGGACAACTGTAGGGGCTTTTTTTTTTTTTTTTTGGGAGAAAATGACACCTGCTACGATCTTTTGGAAAATATTGACCAAAATACGATCCAGCCAAAAGCACAAATTTTTATACGACTTTTTTATAGAAAAATGACACATTCCTCACGAAGCACAGATCTAGATCGTCTAGAGGCGTGAGCAGTGCTGATGGCAGCATCGCGAATTTGGGCTGAAGGCCTGATGTCGTGGTTTTGCCTGCAGTAGTAGCATCACAGTCCGAGTTGAGGACTCGATATTGCAGTTTGCAAGTGGAGTTGGCATCGCGGATATGGGATAAGGTGTCATGGTTTGCAAGCGGTGGTGTATGAGCAGAGGCTGACGACTATATATTGGTGTATGAGAAGAGGTTTCAATCCCACCTCTCATTTACCGCCATTTTCTTAAAATCTCTATTCGGGTAATTGGGTTTTGGTTTCTATTTTCAATTCACTATTGAAGCTTTCTCTGTTTTGTTTTCAGTTCAATATTGGATTTTTGCCCTTTTTTTTTCTTTATTAATTTTCCAATAACTTTTGCTCCACTATGCTCTCGACATAGATTAGTTCTATGAGTATTACATATGCATTCGATTAGTTGGGTTATTAAACTTTTTTATGAAATCCTGTCATTTTCTTTGATTTCTTTACTTCTTCTGAAACTTTTATTTTTTAATTTTATTACTTGGTCAAGATTCATCATAGCTTTTGTCTATTACGATTTATTATATGTATTATGTATATGTACATGTAAATGCATCCTTAATTATATATATGCGTTCCTACTTCGAATTTTTTTTGATTGAGAGTTTTTTTTTATTGTTTCACCTATTTCTTTTGTAAATGTATCATTATCAAAGTTATTCTCTGCATAGGTTTCCTAAAGTTAAAAGAACTAAAATACTAATAAATTTTCATATAAAAAAATACTAATAAATTTGATTGATGGTTATTTGCTACTTCGTACTAGCTAGTTACAATAGTTAATATATATTAAGCTTCTTCAACAGCACAAGAATTGTAAAAAGTTTCTTAATTTTCTCCAGAACGATATACATATTAAAGAATTAATCAAATTATATAAGTGAATGGCAATGCATATACCTTTAATGTATGGTAACCCAATTGATTATTGGAAAATAACAGTCAATTTGAATGATGGAAACCGGTCACCAATTTATAATTAGTCACTCTTGAAATTAGTAATTAGATTAGTAACGAGAAAATATCTTGTTTATTTGTAGCCACTACTTTTTGTGGTTCTTTTATTACTTTGGCAATTTCTTACTGAGGGCTCAGTTGCCAAAAGTGGATGATGGTAGGTATGAACTATTATAGTAAAATCATATAGGATGCTATTTATTACAAATTCTTTGGGATGTAGATGTTACCTAAATTTGTAGTCTAATGAAGATTCCATTGCTTAATTGGATTCTTGATTACGAGTTTAGCTAATAATATATATTTCTACTACTTTTACTTCAAAAATAAATTTGAGTTTGGTTTCCTTTAGCGGAATGTCTTATAAGTAAGTAAATCACGTGAAACTACGAATATTTTCTGGAAACCATTGTGGTTTCTTTTTTGCAAAAGGCTCTGTAGTTAAATAAATCAAAGAAAACTACGAAGGTTTCCTAGAAACCGTCATGGTTTCTTTTTTGCAAAATATTATATACCTAAGTAAATCATAAGAAACTATAGAAATCATTGTAATTTCTTTTAGCAGAATGCTCTGTAGCTAAGTAAATCGCAGAAAACTAAGAAGATTTCCTGGAAACCATTGTGGTTTCTATTTTGCAGAATACTCTATAGCTAGGTAAATCGCAGAAAACAACGAAAGTTTCTGAGCAACCATTGTGGTTTCTTTTTCAAATCACAGGAAATAATGAAAGTTTCCCTAGTACTATTGTGGTTTCCTTTTTGTAGAATGCCCTATAATAAGAATTGAGTGAGGTATTGAATAAGAACGCTAGAGAATATGATTAGGTTCTCAAATTAAGTAATTATATTTTTGGAGTAAAAGCAACAAAAAATTATTTAATATCAATTTAATTTTTGATTTCAATAATAGCAATAATCAACTTTTTTTTTTTTAGGAAACTAAATTACTTTGAACTAAAAACTAATTTAGTTTATGATTTCTATTTCTTGATTCACTATTGGATTATAATAACCACAACCTATAGTTAGAAACCAATAGTAAAAATAGTTTCCAGCTTCTAATATTAGTTTTTTTTTTTTTAAAAGAACTAAAGTTATTTATGTACAGGAAACTAAACTAAAATTAAAAAAAAGAAGCCAAACTAGTTTCTAGGAAACATTTGTAGTATCCTGTAATTTATTTACGTACAGGACATTCCGCTAATAAGAAACCAAATTAGTTTCCAGGAAACCATGAAGGTTTCCTGGAAAAAAAGATGACTTATTTACTAAAATGCCACCGCATTTTCTACCTCCTAAAATACTTAGAAAAATACTGTAAAAAGGTCGTACAGAATTTTTATTATTTTTAAAAGGTCGTAATTTTGGTAATATTTTTTGAAAAATAGGTATAAGTGTTCAAATTTTTTTTTTTGTGGTAAAAAGGACAACTATCGGGGCTATTTAGTCAAATCAATTCCTTTAGTAAAGCCCACCAAATGGGCCCAATCCAAACATGGACGTGTGGGTTTAAATAGCCCAATCTTTAAACCCACTCTCCAAACTCTTGTCGCGCCTCTCCAACGCCAAGTCTAAAAAACTCCTTCTCCTTCTACTAACGGATACGGAACTCGAAAAGTTTCTACAATGGCCGTAAGCGATAATGGCGATCTTCGCGAAATCTTGCGAGAGTTCCCTTCCGACGCCGTAAAGGATTTGTTCTCCATTGGGGTTGGCTCTCCTATCCAAAACCTCTCTCGCTTTTCCTTTCTTTGTATTCACTTCTTTTAGGGTTTTATGGCTTCGTATGCTTATATTCGTCTCTCTCTCTCTCTCTCTCTCTCGCTGCGATTTGAATGGTAACGTTAGGGTTTAGTAGAGTTATCGAATTTTTTTTGTCTTAATTCAATCAATTTGTTGGTCCCGTCGAGATGATCGTAATCGCATTACCTTCTTTTATTATCGAATGTGGACTGAATGGATTTGAATATACCAGCAATTTAGGGTTTATTTAGTGCTTTTAGAGTTTTATGGGTTTGTAGGACCCTGCTTATGGCCTTATGTTTCCGCTGCGGTTCTGGACTGGTATTCCTTTATCTCTCTTTTTGCTTCGAATTGAATGGTAGAATTAGGGTTTTGTTTGACTTATTATGCTTACCGATGTGTTCTATTTTAATAATGTTCTATCTTAATAATAGTGCTTTTAGGGTTTTAGAGAGTCATACAACTGCGTCTTATGTTTCTGCTGCTGATCTCTATCGGTATTGTTCCTCTCTGCAATTTTAAATGGTAGAATCAGGTTTATTCGACTCATCATGCTATATATAAAGATATGTATTTATATTCTTACGGGTCTCCCCGAGATGTCATTAACCATTACCTTTTTATTGTCGATCATGGCCTGGGCCCTGGCTGGCTTTTTTTGTGTTTTCTCTTTACCTTACCGACTTTAATATATTTGTTTGTTTTTTTTCCCTGAATTTTTCCTTTCTTCCTTCCAATGAAGGTATGCAGCCAATGCATTTTGCGGTTATTTGGGATTAGAGGGGATCTTTACCGTTGTTCCTTGTACTCTTCTTCGATTTTCAGTTCGGTTTTTGGAGATTTAACAGATTCTGAGAATCCTGTAATTCAATCTGGTATTGAAGACAATAAAGACTCAAGCAATCCTCTTGCTTTTAAGGGACCTGAAGTTAAGCTGCTTCTTTGTAGCCTTTGTTTGGGCATTTTGCAGTTTGCTTACCGTAATGACAATGGGTTCGTGGTGAGGAAGGACAGTGCTACTGATTTTTCTGCCTCAATTGTTGAACGGGTAAAGCAAGATGGTCATCAAATTGATGGCTTTTCTCTTGAAGTGTCCATTCCGCCAGTTATCCAAGAAAATGAACACTCTATATGGTAAATTGGTACTACTTGTTGTTTTGTTGCTAGGCACATTGGCCTTTGATTTATTATATCCGCTGAAATAGTTTGCTTTATCCACCCGTTATGCGTTATTGATTAACTTCTTTTATTGCACATTTCACCCACAGCAATGGAGTAAGAGCACAGAAGAATACTCTGTTCTCGTTATGTCTGTTGGGATAGTTAAACTCCCATGGGATAATACTCTTAACACAGACCTATTCATCACTTTTTTCTTACTTTTTTTCTTCTTCTGTTTTTTTGGGGAGTAGGTTTTATATGAAAAAGAAATATGGATCTGAGCCTTGGTTTCAAAGGAAGTCACTTTCTGAATGTGTTTCTGTGAAGGATGCTTTGAAGACGTCAATAACGAAACCCCTTGAAACATTGCTTGTAAGTTAATGGTTACTGCATTAATAGGTATTTGTCACATGGTATGGAAGTATTATCTGCCAAACCCAGGTTACAGGAACTATTATATTATTGACATGCTATGAATTTCCATTAGGAGTATCGACTCAAACAGTTATAAATAAAATGTAAAAATTGAAGTTGTGCAGGATTGCAAATCCAATATGAGTACATTCCGAATTCGTTTGACTTACACCCACCCTAAAGCGTTGACAGTGGTTCAGAATTCCTTTGAGAGAAACCAGGGCTGCAAAAGAAGAAGATCAGGCATGATGAAATTTATCAAGCAATATCTTCTTCTTCTTTTTTCAACAATATTCTGAAACATGACTTTATTTTATATTCAGGAATATATTTGAAAATATATATTTATGTACATGTGTAGATGCATCAATGGGTGTATGTATTAAAATTTCAACACTATGTGCTTTACCAGAACTAGTATATATGCAATAAGGTAACTTGAGGCAAAGCCCGCAATTATATAAAGACCTTCAAAGAAAGTATTTTGTAACTAGGAAGCACCACAAGCTGCAAACGGACTAAGCTATCTAGTTATATAAAGAGTTACATTAAGAAAAAGGACACTTAAAGTGGATTATTTGGGGACAAGAAAAGAAAAGAATTTTTTTTCTCTAAACAATAGTAATAATTTGTGGACTTGTAATTCTGGGAGATCATTTATTAATCTTGTAAACATAAATTATGTTTCTATAATAGGAATAAAATAAACATTGTCAAAGCCAGTAATGTGTTAAAAGCTTTCCGTAGGTCACATTTGAAGTCCCTTTGGATCAATTGATCTACTGTATTTTGTTTATTTGTGACCTCCATTTTTGGCTGATGGTATTGTAAATTGTAACTGGGGAGTGAGTTTTCGTAAATTTCCAAATACTTAATTAACTTCCTAAGCGGGAGGGAACTTTTGTTCAGTGGCCACATTTGCCTGTTCCAAAATCTGGAAAATGTGTGTGTCAAATTTTGTATGATTGAATGCATATGCTTCTGCTGAGTTTTGATTGTAATTGCAAGAGATTTTATGCATATAAGTTTATCTCCGGATTGATTGAAGATTAACTTTGAATGTTGCGAAACCCACCCCCCCAATTTCTTTCCTCCGATTTTGCAGTTATAAGCACTGGCAACGGCTTGGACACTGTTGGTGATGGGGATAAGTGTTCTGATTTTCCAATTAGTGAAGTTGATGCAGATGTAGAAAGCTCTTTAGAAACTTCTCAAGATAGTCAATTTTCTGACCACGTAAAAATCCTTCAAGAGAAGGTAGTATTTTTTTTTTACTTCTCTTGCCCATGGAGTTTTTTGGTTGAGGTCTCTTTTATATGTCCTAGAAACAGCAATGTTTAAACATCATTTTAAGCACATTTTTGTAAATTTCACAAATTTTCTTACTGTTTTGTTACTTGTGAATGGTGCTGATTATGCCCACGATTTGAGTAATGTAGCTGGGTGTAGTCACTGCAGTGAAGTTATTTTGTATCGTGATATTGTGTGACAAGATGTTATGCTTTATTGGTGTTTTTTCAGTTAAATTAGCACCAGTTATCAACTTGCTACCAGGACGTAATCATGATTTAATTGGTTTATTCTGGTTGGACAGAGTTTCTTATTCAGTCTTGTACTGATTTTTACAATGTGATTCTGATTATGCTTTAAGTTTTCAAACCAGGTCAGTGAACCCTGTCAGGTGGCGTTCCACTGCTACAGGATGCCTATATACTTTGGTGGCAGATACCTAAAGGTTAGCTAATTCATCTCCACCC
Organism: Trema orientale; assembly: GCA_002914845.1. Taxonomy (NCBI): domain Eukaryota; kingdom Viridiplantae; phylum Streptophyta; class Magnoliopsida; order Rosales; family Cannabaceae; genus Trema; species Trema orientale. The sequence goes on along the minus strand of JXTC01000055.1, from coordinate 1,247,529 downwards.
CCCCCCACACCAAACAAAAAAAAACACCAAAACCCTTTTTTGTTTTCTTCTTATTTTGTAGCATTTTGATAATCGAGAGTGTTGCCTATCTTGAAGTCCGTAATGTCATTAAACAACTGTTCACACACTAAAGTTAATTTTGATCCCTGTTTAAGATGCTAAAGATTAGCACTTAATGCCTCTGAACAACTGAAACATGCTAAAGATTAGCTCTTAATGCCTCTGAACAACTGAAACATGCTAAAGATTTGCACTTAATGTCTCTGAGCAACTGAAACTTCCTTCATGCATGTGTATGTCTTCATTCTAAAGTATATAAACTTTATGTGGAAAAGAAATGTCTCAGAGAAAATGTCATATTACGATCTTGGGGCTACTTACAATCAAATTCCCTTAGGAAGTTAAGGGACAGTTTAGGAAGCAAGAAAAATAAGGAAAGAAGTAACCCAGGCTAATAATTCGTCTATTTTTTTTTTTGGCAGTACTCCAGAAATGTTAGTCAAACACGTTGGATCATAGATGATGAAAGAATGGGAGATGCTTCTGTTGAGGTGATATCTTCTTCTATGAAATGCCATGGTCTATTCAACTTCTTCTTGTGAAACAACAGGGTAAATCTTGATGGCCCATGCTCTTCTGCAGGAGTTAATAGGTAGCAACATTATTCCTGTGTGCCGAGGCGGTAACTACAAGTTTCATGCTGCTGGAAGAGAGGATATTGATGTATGTGTGTACTTTCTTTACTGATATTCTGAATTAAATAAAAGGAGTTCTGAAGTACGAAATTCTTTTTTAGGTTCGGATGTTGGGTTCAGGTCGGCCTTTCCTGGTTGAGATACAAAATGCACGCCATGTTCCATGTGATGAGGATGTGAAAAACATAGAGAAACTTATTAATCACTCAGAAAATAAATTGGTAAGTTCAGTTCATTATTTGTATTTCTTCCTTTCCTATGTTTGATTCATTATGAATCAGAATACCCTTTATGCAGGTTGGGGTGAAAAATCTTAAAATAGTGAGTAGTCAAGCATGGACCCTCATGCGGGAGGGAGAGTCAGAGAAACAGGTTCTCTCTTACATGTGCCTTATTTTGTGATTGAATTTTTGACCTCTTGTTTTTCTGTGCCTCATTATGTATTTTACTTTTTTCTTTTTGTACCTGGATAACTCATACCTTGAAATTGCTGTATTGTTATCATCCATGTATTAATGCAGAAGCAATATGCTGCACTTGTGTGGATTTCTCGCCCACTTAAGGATGAAGATTTTCAGTCTATATCTTCATGTGAGGAGATGGTGAGTCTTTACGCTTCATCATGATGGCCAGTGAATCTTTACGCTTCATCCTCCGTAGCCCTCCTTTCTCAAGAGTGGCATGCATCACAATTTTATTGTTTTCTCTGTTGATACATCGCGGTTTATTTCTTAATTTTGCATCGTCTTTATTCAAAAACATATTTATCCATTGCATTGGTCCACTGTACAAATTGGGATGCCTTATCCGTTCTTCCTTTTCTTGGTAAAGTAGCATGATTGATAGGTCAACTTTGACCCACTGTATAAACTAGTGTTTTTTCTTATGTTTTCCCTGAACTGTCTTAACTGTCTTAATTTAATTTACTTTGACATAAACTTGATGTTCCTGTCCCTTATGCTCTGAAACACAACGGTAACTTTTCTGTGTTTAATCTTTTAACTTTCCAATTTTTTTTTCCTCCTAATGGAAGTTACACATTATTTTTTCATCCCACACAGCATGTTCTGCAAAAAACCCCCATAAGGGTGCTTCACCGCCGAAGTCCGTTGGAACGTGAAAAGATAATATATTGGTTAGTTCATTTTAATTATTTAGAGCAACTTATCCTTTTCTTTATCTCTTTTTTAATTACCTGATGAGGTTTCTTTTTTGTTATTTTTTTATTCTAGGATGAGACTGGAGAAGATTGTTGGAAGTTCTCAGTATTTTCTTTTGCATCTATGCACCCAGGTATATTCTTTTACAGCTAGAGTAATTTTTGCAGAAACAAGAATAGACGGAAAGCAAGGAGGGACTTTTCAATTGACCAATTATTCACTCTATCTACTTATCTTTTAGTATTAACAAAAAATATTGTTGATGTCTTTGAGTGACAGGCTGGAACATATATCAAGGAATTTGTCCATGGGGATCTTGGGCGTACTCATCCCAGGTACCGAAAATTTATTGATTACCTTGAACCGGAGATGTGATTATACTTGTTGTTAGCTTTCATGAACTTGTAGCATGTATTATGAACTAGAAATTTTTAGCAGTAATCTTAGGACTGTAGTATGTATTATGGCCTGTTCTGGATAAGAAGATCGTGTAGCAGAAGTCTGTATATCGTGTTGATAACAAGTAGACTTTGAATGACATGAAAGTTGTACTTGCTCCTGTTTTGGCTTCTGTAATGTACTTTTAAATGTTGCCCATATTTTTCTTCAGCTAATCAACATTTAGGCGATTCCTGGATACACTTTAATTTTTTGTACAAAAATTTTGTTTGTGTTTTAAATTTTAAAGATAAAGAATTTGCTTGGTGACACATCAAATTACTTTTAGTTTTTGAAAACAAAAAACATAAACATGTTTGGTATTTGTAAAATTTAATTAGAACAAGACCATTTTTTTTAAACTTATTTAGAAAAATCATTTTAAAAAATTTATTTACAAAATTATCATATGTGAAATTACTATTTTTAATATTTTATGTAGAAAAATCTCACTTTTAAAAATTGGTTTACGAAAATACTGCTTTACAAATTTTATTCAGAACAATACCACTTTCTGGGTTTACCTTTCGTTAAAAAAAATTTGGAAGTGAAAAATTCTGACTTCCATTATTTTCAAAAATTTTAATTTTGTTTACAATTTTTTTAAACAGAAAATAAAAACAACGTTACCAAGCATTTTTTTCAAAAACATTTGTAAATTTTTGTTTATTTAAACAGAAAACAGAAAAGAAAAGTGTATCCAATCATGCCCTTAATATTCTAGAAATGTCTCATAAATTTGAAATATGAAGTTGCTTGATTCTTGGAAGAATATTGTTAAAAGAATATTCTTCGCAGAACATGGTTTTAAGGCTCAAACTCTTCTTTTGCAGCATTGGATCAATCCTTGGTTGTCGAGCGGAGATACTACAACTTGATGTTACAGATGTGAAAATGGACTGTTTTCTTAATGAACAAGGTTAGCCCAGTCATTATTGAAAGCAACGTTTATCCTTATATTTTAAATTTGTCATTCTTGAAATACAAGGTCAATCTAAGGATAAACAGGAAATTTAAAAACTATATAATACACACATACTTGGTAATAGTAATAATTTCATCTGTTCCAACATGTTTCTGAGAAATAATAAACCAAAAACTAATCGTTAGAATTATATTAAAAGGTAGTAGCAAACAAATTTATCCCTTTTAACCTGTTTCTAATGGAATAATGTTTCCCTCGAAGTGATTGTCGAAAACGTCATAAGGTGTGGTTTTATTACTAATTACTGAAGGTATAAATATGTCATTCCTGAAAATGCAGAGTAAATTCAAGAGAGATAAATTACACGTGTTGCAAATTCAAGTATCACTTATCAGAGTGGAGAAATGGTTAAAGACTTTAAGGTAGCGTCTTTCAAATGAGTTCTAAAATTGAGTTTTGATCTTGCAGGAATTTCGTAAATCAAATGGATTTTCTCCAATAACTACCATTCTCAATCATCATTTTTGCATATCGGTATTTTCTTAGTCTAGTGATTGTTGATGAGTTGCGTAAACTAGGCATTGTTAATTTGGTGCTGCAACTAATTATTCGTCTTCTTTTATTTAATTACTTCTATTTATGTGTGGACCGCAGTAGTAAGTTGTTAAGGTTGCAGGTCTGAATTTCCAGTTTTCATATTAGAAGTGATCAATAATCGAAATTGAGGGGGATAAAAATACTGGCAAAGTAGTTTTTTTGTTTTTTTTTTTGTTTGCTGGAAAAAAATATAGTTGGGATACGTAGCATTATACCTTTTTTTTTTTTAGGTAATAAATCTGTCATTATAAAAAAATTATCTTTATAATAATATTTTAAATTGAAAGACGAAATTCCTTCAGTAGATACGTTTATTCTTCAATCCTAAGTCTATCTTAGCGAAACCAAATGTAACTGGTTGACTACGACACCGGGAAAAAAGCTAAAAAAGCAAAAATATATCCAACAGTAACTAACACTGTCAATGCATCTGATTCGAGAAATTGGAGATTTATAGTCAACATCTCTAACTTATAAGAGAAGCTAAGTACAAACCATTCATGCTTCATAAACTCTTCATGCTCAAAACCTTCATACTCAAATCTTGCATGCTTCACAAAGCTCCTTTAGACATCATACACAAAGCACCCTTAGATATTATAGTTGGATCACTTGAAGGAGTGCAACACATGCACTTGCATATTTTTACCGAAGGGGGAGATCTACAAGTCTCCTCCCTCCCCCTTTCGGTCTTCTCATTGGCAATCTGTATTGGAAAAAAATAACATAGAGAAATATATTCCACTAAGGGGAGACAATAAACTCCCAACAAGGGGAGACAATAAACTCCACAAAAGGAAGAATATATTTGTTGTCATTCTTAATGATTTCAGGAAATCAGGTGATGGGTCAACGCTTAATCTCGTTTGTCATCAATATTTCCTCACGAAGAAAGACAAAGCATTAGTGGGATTGTAATTTTTATTGATATTATTGCTAATAACAAAGAAAGACAAACCATGTATTGTATCATAGTATTTGAAGAAACAAGAACTTGAAAATACAAAAAACCAAAGACGAAGAAATATCGATAACAGAATGTGTAAATAATTCCTACAATTTAATTAAAAACTACTATATTCAAATTATGAGAAATTTAGGTGGATGACAGATATTTTAAATATGATTAAGTAAATGTCTATTTTTTAAATTTTATAGCTACATGTCTAGGTGTATATATTTTTATACTTGGTAGATATGTTTATCTACCAATTTCAGTTATTGTACTGAAATGTACTGGGCATATAATTTTTTATACTTGGTATATAAATATATATATACTGGAATGCCGGACATTTTGCTATAACATTTGACAAATTGATATTTACTTAAATTGGACCCAAAATTTGGTCATATTTCTATAAGCCCCTTCAATTATTTATGGTATAAAAGTCATCATACGAAAACAATTAAGAAAAATTTTAGAGAATTAGGTAAACGAAATACAGAGAATTTTAGATGGGAGCAAATACTTACAAACACAAACTTTTAAATTTAACATAATTTCTAGATATATCAAACAAAAAATAATAGTTCAAAGGAAAAAAAAGGGCTTATATTTTCTCTGTCCTCTCATTTATGAATATAAATATCCATATTTTCTTCTTATAAGTAGATGTCTGGTTTGGAGGTCATAGTTTTGAGGTAATCATAACAGACATTTCTCGAATTATTAATTACATTCACACAAATGAAAGAAGAAAAAAGAAAAAGAAATGCTCCAATTTTCATAAATGAACTAACATTCCAAAGTTAATTGGTAAGATTCTTGGTATTATTTATGGGAAATGGTAGGTTTAGAAACGGTTACTGCACAAGAAGATTCTAATCTGAACATGTAATCATGAAACTAAGCATATAAAGAATTTAAATCAACATCCATTGTAACGCCCCAAGTCCCACATCGGGTATGTTTTGGGAAGATCATGGGTATTTAAGTGATGGTCTATGAGCCCAAAAGTACATTCAAGCTAGCACTTTTGGGTGAGGCCCAGTGGTGCAGTCCATACTTATGTGGGCCTTGGAAGGCTGCCACGGGCCGGAATCGTGGTGAATGTGGACCCCACCCATAGAGGTTATATGTGGGCTGTTGAATGTGGACCCCCTAGCGAGGACGCTAGGCCCTTAACGGGGGGAGATTGTAACGCCCCAAGTCCCACATCGGGTATGCTCTGGGAAGATCATGGGTATTTAAGTGATGGTCTATGAGCTCAAAAGTACTTTCAAGCTAGCACTTTTGGGTGAGGCCTAGTGGTGTTACATTTTGTAAATAAGCATGGATATATACACACATTTGTATACAAAACAATGAAATTGTATAAGGAAAAACAAACTGTTCTGTCTTTGGGTGGAGAAAGTAGTTATTTCTACAGCAGCAAATTATTAGAACAAGGAATAACGAATATAAAATAAGTGAAATTATTGAAAACAAAGAATAAAAAAATATTAAGAAGTGTAACTAATAAAAACACCAAGAAAAAGAAGGAAGAAAAAAGAAGAAAATAGAATTCAGAACTGAAACATAAAAATAAAGAAAATGATAAATAGCACGAAAACTAGAAATCTTCAATTGTAAGAAAACTAAAATCAGCTATCCTACTCACTTGAGAATCATGATCTCCAAAATACGTTAAACTATGGTGAATATAATAATATATCCTATTGAAATAATTTGACACATTTTTGCGGAGGTTTGGTTTGTTTGGATGGTAGGTGAAACTTTTCCTTTTTGATCTTTTGATAGACTCTTTGGTTTTTTTATAGATCACATCTTCTTTATCCATTTTATTTTTTTCTCAAGGAGAGATCTGGACTAAAAACAGTTAATATTTATTTTCAAAAAATTATGAATGTATTTCAAGAAAGAAAGAAAGAAAGAAAGTACTGGACAAACGAAATGCTCTCTCAGTTCGATCGGTGACTCATTCGCTGCTTTCTTACTTAGACTTTGCTGCACGCTCTCCTATATAAATATATATTATGTGGGAGCAGCACAAATGTGCATTATACCTTAGGGCTATTTGAAATAGATAGTTGTGGATGGTTTAGCCTCTTATGGGGCTTAAGTGGGAGCAGCACAGATGTTTTAAAAAAGTTTAACTCGTTAAGGAGACCAACAATTGAAACTGAGTTTTACACCGTATATATAATGGCCCATCGCAGTCAATTGTGTGCTCAAAAGACAAATCATGAACCGATTACGAATATTAATTGGCCAACCTATTTCTAGGCAAAAAGCATGACGACCGATGAGAAAAATGGGCACAACAAGGTAGGGCCCTGATATGCTCGCATTCGTCAATATGGCGCAATGGAACAAAAGAAAAAGAGGAAATGACATGGATAGGACTAACATAGGCCGAAATGATTTTTTGTGCATTTTTCTAAAAATTACATTTTTAAGAGTGTCAAGAACTTCTTAACCTATGGTCAAGAGTTCTTGACCATAAAAAACCCATTATTTAAAATTTTTTTATGGTCAAGCAGTTTTTTACCATAGGTGAAATGTCCTTGACACTACTAAAAACATTACTTTTTGAAAAATGCACGAAAAAATTATTTTGGCCCAAATTAGTCCTATCTATGTCCTTTTCTCAAAGAAAAACGGGCGGCACATAAAATTAGACTGGCGTACAAAGTGGGACAGGTCCATTAATATGCCAAATAGACGGCCCAACATGACAAAATTAGGGCCCACAAGAATAATTGACCCAATGTAAGTGGGCCTACAAAAGACGGCCCATCAATAATGGCCCGTATGAATAAGATGACAGCACAAAAACAAGATGTCAATTTACTTATGTAACTTGGGAGAAATTTGGGTGATTTTGGATTGCGGTTGTACTCAGCTGAGTTAATTGAGTTGCTTACATACCCCGTAGAGGGATCAAACCACTTGTAGTTCTAAGAGTGTTGAATTGATTTGGAAAATTCTGGTGAATGACCATGTAGAGGAATTTACGATAATATTTGAGAATTTATGAAATTCTGGTAGATGTTCATATCGTGCAATTAAAAGCATTTTAGAAGTTGCGAATTCCTAGGTAAATAACATTTTATGGAATTCTAGGAGTTGTATTTAGATTTGGTGGTGAATGATTTTTTGGAATCTTGAGAAAGTTTGATTTTATTTGGGAATTGTGACTGTACTTAGTTTTTGCAACTAAGTTGCCTACGTATTCTTTAAGAGGAATCAAGTCAACGTAGTTCAAGATATTTTTGTGGTTCGGAGAATTTGTGGTGAATGAGCTCATTGGTATTTTGGTATTTTTTGCTATTTGGTATGACTTTGATTGAATTTTGAGGTGAATGACTTTATTTGCAACTTTGGAGATTTTTAGAAATTTGATTTGAATGTGTAACTGCAGCTAGTATATTTTCTAGGTTGCTTATATATCCTTTACAGAATCAAGTCTGACGTAGTTCAAACCTTTGAACAATTAGTAGTTTAGGTTTATTTCTTAGTAGTCCCATTTTGTAGAACTATAAACTAAGAAGACCCCTTTTTTTTTATTTGATGGATATTTTTGTAATTCATTAAATTTACTTTGATTTGATTTTGACAAAAATATGTGGACTCGTGAAGGATTTGGAGTTTTAATTTTTGTCACTTTTCATTGTAATTGGAATGATGTTTGTTGCTTGATATTCCAATTAATTTTTTTTTTTTTGTCTTTGGCCGATTCTTCTTCTTCACTTTGACCAATTCTCCCTCTTCTCTTCTTATATTGAGATTACAGCTTTGTGTTTTATATAATCTCAAGATAAGATGATGGTGCCTTTAATTGGCCAATGAGTACTCATGCAAAGGTGAGATGTTCACACCTCACATTGTATATTTTCTTTAATTAGGCAACCAAAGAAAAAAAGATGGAGTACTGCACGTATGAAGAGGAAAATAAGTAGTATAGTAGGGACTTATAGAAATATGACCAAATTTTGGGCCCAATTTCAGTAAAAATACATATACCTGGATATTTAGCTATAAAATTTTAAAAGTGGACATCTACTTAATCAAATTTAAAATTTTGGTCATCCACCTAAATTTCGCTAGTATTATAGTACATATCAATTCCCGTTGGGCTTTTGTAAAGTTGAAGTGGCCCACGTGGACTTTGACAAATTACGGGCTGGCCTTTATTTTCTTTATTTGGGCTTTGGAAGGTCATTTATGATTTGGGGAAAAGGACTTGGTATTTGGGCCTATGTGTTTAGGGTCAGTGGGCTGTTTTAAGAGACACAAATTATCTGGGCCTATAGTTTAGAGACTGTTGGGTAATTTTGATGGGCCTCTGAGTTTGTAAGACTGGTGGGCTGTTTTGAAAACTCTTGTTGGGCTTCTGTTTAAAAGGAACTTTGGGCCATATGAGATTTGGTATTTTGGGCTTCAAGCATATTTGTGGGCTTTAATAAGACTTTGGGTTAGGTCTTTGTCAATCTGGGCCCGTAATTGGTTATTTAGGAAGTATGGACTTTAGTTTTCTGGGCCTGATCTCTTTCAGTATGTTATTGGTCCATTTTGGTGTTTTGAGCTGCAATGTTGCTTGTTTTTTTTTTTTCTTTTTTTTTTCTCCCTCGGCTTCACGTACTATAGTCATTGGGTATGTAAAACATACTCGTCTTTGTTTGATTTAGGTAAAAGAATCACGACGACTTTAATCACTTGGGCCGTATAAGAAATTTGGTCTCCACTGACTTTTTTAATCAAATATACTTTGATTTGAAATTTCTCTATTTGATGATTATATATATAAATATATACATATTTTGACCCTTTTATCTTTTCATTTATCTTTTTTTTAATGAATAAATAAATAAAAAGTAAAGGACTCCCGATTTGAAAATCAGAATGTATATATTATATGTATATGAAATATCTTTTATTATTATTATTTTTTAAATTGTTATAGAAAGACCTTAGGCTCAATTTTTATTTCTTGTGAAATTTTGGCAACATAACGACCCAATGAAAAGAAGACTCTAACTTCCCTTTGGCTATATCTCTTCGTAAACCTCTTTTTGGCTTAAATAGCCTAGGTTGTGATGAAACCAAAACGAGATTTAGAACTTCGACGTTTGGAAGAATTTGAAAGAGAGTAATATAAAAGTAAATTTTCATCTCGATTATGAGCTTGATCATGAATGGCAGCCTAGGTCATGGGATCTCTGTCGGCCATGGATAGACTTAGATCATAGGAATAATCGAGAGAAAATTTTGAATAGAGTAGGGAGAAGAGGTGTAGGAAAAATCTCATACAACTTACTTTGTAGACCTCTTTTGTGTAGAATGTGTCTTTTGCAGAGTTTTTTCTGTTTTTTTTTTTCCTTTCTCCTCTCTGTTTTTCTTTCTTTATCTCTCTTTTCTTTTGTCGTATATTTTTTGACAGTCCAAATGTCCCCTACTGCCTTGTTGTGTGTCTATATTTATAGATACACTTTAAAAAGGATTTTATTTTTTTTTCTTTTTTTTTCCTCCCATTACTTACACGTATTTTTCATGAGTGGGAAGTTATCCCGTAAATAATGGGATAATGGGATTCAATTCTCTTTTTTTTAAAAAAAAAAAAAGAATAAATAAATAAATAAATAAAAGTGGGGGACTGGGGAGGTAACTAGCGTGAAAACCTCCCCACGTTTTTCTTAATCCCATCAATTTTTTTAATTTCTTTTTTTTTTTCTGATTCAACAAGGCCCATAAGAAAAAGGGCCGCGCATAAATAAGAATGGCCCACAGGTGGTGGTCTAGGCCCATCTATGTGCCAAATCCAAGGCAACCAAATTAGAGCCCATAGGCGAAATTGGGCCAAATAAGGCCTACCAATAATAATAGGCCATTGGAAATAATGGCCGAATAAGTTAAGACTAGCCCATAAAACTAGTGGGCCAATCAAAGGCCGACCCATAATTGGGGGCCCAATTAAAAGGCCTAACGTAACAGAGATCTAGCAATAAAACATAAGAAAGATGGTATGGCAAGATTATTTCATAATCGTAGGTCAAAAGAGTGACACCAAAATTATTTTTAGCCATAAGTGTAAATGAATGATTTAATGTCACTTCATTAAATTGCGTAGGATATTAGTGTCCACCGTATTCATGTAATGTAAATTTTTTGCGTAGGATATTAGCGTCCCCTACCGTATTCATAATAACTGCTTACATGTTTAATATCCACTATTTTCTTTCTTCTAATTTATACTCCTTTCACAAAAAAAATTGCTTTCTTTGTCCGTTATTGGTTGGTACCTAAATCAACTGGTAATTATTCAAGTATAAAAACCTTTTGCTAACTTCAACTCATCCTTCTAAATGCGGCATTTGATTAATTAACCCAAGAAACTTTCATCAACAAAATGCAAAGACTACGATAAATTAAAACATCTAATTAAAGATTAAGCGCTCCTTAATTGCTTAAGCTAAGAAAAACTGAGAGAAAGGATTTGAAATCTACCAAACAAGAAACCAAATTACAGGGACACAACAACCACAAATAATAATTTTTTGTTAAAAAATAATTTCCGTAAATGCATGCGAGTGTGGATGTATCCTTCGAATAATCCTACTTCCAACAAACTACTTCATCTTCGAGCCTTCGAGGACTGGCTCTACATCTACTCCGCCCAAGATGCACCCAACATCTTGGCCATGAAACTATACCGGTCCGCAGCTTCATCAATCTGTATAAAATTTATCAACAGACGGTAAGCTCATAAATGGATATGTAAGCCTTCTGTACCAGACATTATGAATCTTAACAATTACTTAAAAAAAAAAATCTATTATATGTTTTTTGAACCATTTTCTGCGTTGGACGTCCAGCTCCGTGTCCTGCTTTGCACTCGATGCGACCAATAATTGGATTGGTCTGTGGGCTTTTCTCTAAGCTCGTGCACAGAACATATTGCATAGTCTGCAGAGGTAAAGAAAACTCTTATTACTTATTGCCTGTAGAGAACAAAATAACCACAGCTACATCTTCTACAAACTCGAATCTAGTACTATTATGATAATTTGGGATACTTGGCCAGTGCCCAGTGCCCAGTGGTCACACACACTACATTGACTAGCATAACTTATGGGTGCTTCTTTTTGGTGCCTTAAATGAAACATTACGCAAGAATAGATCAGCAAAAACATGTTGGATGTCGCATAAATTTCAAGGTTCGAACTTCAGCAAAAACATGTTGGATGTCAGATAAATTTCAAGGTTCGAACTTCAGCAAAAACATGTTGGATGTCACCTAAATTTCAAGGTTCAAAATTAAAAGGACAGCAATTAATCATTTACTTAATAAAGAAAAGAAACTAACCGCCAATAATTTTAATGAATGTAATGGTACGACACGATCATCATGATCAGCAGTCAACAACATAGTAGATGGGTACTGGAAAAGTTTATCAGAATGCTGCTCCCAGGGTCTCCTGACATTATGTAGAGGCGAGTACCTGAAAGACAAGAAATGTGAAACATGATAAAAGTAGAGAAAAAAGTGAAAGACAGGGAAAGATACAAGAATACCAAATGAGTTAGAAAGAAAGCCAAAGGAATGTCAACTATTCGCTCTTGTGAAATACTTACGAAGATGAACAAGCAGCTTTCGTAATGAAAAATACCCACTTTTGTAAAGACTGAAAGTGGACGATGAAAGCCGTAATATCTAACTAGGGTTACCACTTACAATGATATCCATATTGCATTGGGATCGACCATTGGGTGAACAAGAAAATTACAAGAGAAAAATTTATCATTCAGTTCTATGAAAAAGAAGCTAGAAAATGACTAACATAACAGCCGAACAGATGTTTTTTAAATATTCAAATAACCAGATACCACAACAGGGTAAACAATGCTCACTTGATAAGCCAGTGGAACTCTTCCTCCTTGTCAGAACAACCATAATCCGAAGTCCATGCGTGACCTGAAAATTTCAAAACAGTATGATTAACATTAAATAGTGAAAGCTTAATTAGTGAATTCAAAAAGGTCTATAGGCTAACCTATGGTAAACTTGTGGAATCGCAGCATGTCCATTACACCAACATGAGCCAGAGCACAACCAAAAAGATCAGGTCTCTGTTAACAAAATGAAATGTGTTGTTCAATATGTGCAGACTTCATTATAATAATTATATTTACGTATAAAAGAAAGCTGAAAAGGTAAATCAAGCAACGACCCACCTGATTTATGCAAGCCCCAACAAGAAGCCCACCATTACTTCCACCTTCTATGCACAACTTTTTAGGATGTGTATAACCACTAGATATGAGGTATTCAGCAGCAGAAATGAAATCATCGAAGCAATTCTGCTTCCTTGCAAGTGAGCCTGCTTTATGCCATTCCTCTCCGTACTCTCCACCACCGCGAATGTTTGCTATGCAAAACACAGCGCCCAAATGCCTTGAAAGTACAATACGACTTACACTAAATGATGGTGTGAGATTAATATTAAATCCGCCATACCCATATAACAAACAAGGGTGTGATCCATCCAAAATAATATTATTTCTGGCAACAACAAACATTGGTATTTTGGTACCGTCTTTACTGGGAACAAAAACCTGGAAATATAAAAACCCAGCCAATGAGGAAAAAGAAAAAACAAAAAAGAACAAGGAAACAAAATCAAGGCAAAAGAAAAACAGGAAGAATCACAACAAAAAATAAATAAATAAAAGAAATTCATTAGATCTCAATAAGTTGACAAGAATTACCTGATCAACATGGAACTCTGATCGGTCAAACCCAGGAACGGAAATTTCACGGAATACCTTAATTTCAGGAAGTTCAGAGTCTAAATTGCACCGATATATTATACCAGGGGAAAGAAAACTCGTAAACCCAAAAAAAACTATATTGTCTTCACGTCTTGCGGAAATCCCTTGAACTGTGCCAATGTCAATGGGAAGTTGATGGATCAGGAAACCTGATTTGAGGTCCCTTATCTGCAGAATATACTTTACATCGCTCAAGTAACTTACAATCATCTGATTACCATTAACAGCACATGCAGATTCCAGCACATCTTTCTCAGCTTCTTGAAGAACATCTGTCCAAACTGTTGGTTCCTTCAGATCTACTCGGACTAGCTTATATTTTGGAGCATCTTTATTTGTCAGAAAAGTAAATAACGTGTCATCATTGGCGATGGCTTGATACTGTGCATCAAATTCATCAATAAACTTAACAAAAGGGAGCATATCATTTTTCTCCCTAAAACCTTCAAGTCCATTGGGAAGTGCAGAGATGTCACAGTAGTAAAATTTGTTGACTGGGTCACAACCCTCGTCAATATACAGAAGAACATACTGCAAGTATAACAGAAATTAGTTTGTGCTATCAGATAAGATCAGCTTTTCCATCTATGCTACAAATATACGTCTCATAAACCAGAGTCCTTCAGTATCAACTTATTTGATTAATAAAAAATTTGAGCGGGATTTCAAAATGACAGAGGAAACAGTCACAAATAACATCATTAGCCATGTAAATACGGGGGGGAAAAAAAAAAAGAAGTGAAAAAGCCTACAACAATAACAGATTATGAGCAGCAATACCGACATTCAAAGACAACTAAAGCATGGTAGCTTTACTAAAAATTATATCATTGGCAGCCTTATACATACCCAAAAAAAAAAAAAAAAGCTCAACTACATTTGAGAACAGATTATAGTAGCAATACTTAAAGGATTGTACATTTACAAAAATTGTAGAATGTGGAGTCCAAAGAAGAAAATATAGAAATGAACAAGGATATCAATCATGTGTTTTATGAGAAAGTACAATAGAAAACATTATCAAAGAACAAGTAGAATGGAGAAAACATACTAGCTCCCCATCAACGTAGGGGAATATACATGAGTAACAAAGCCATTATTACCTTTCCATCATCTGTAACACTGGCTCCAAATAAATATTTAGGATTTTCAGAATCCTTCCAGCATAAAATATCTTCAGATTGGTCCGTACCCAAAAAATGGTAATACACCTCATGATAAAGATTAGAATTGGTCTCTGTCCCAGCATCTATATCTCCTTCTCTAAAGCATAAAATCATCATTATTGTTGATTCAATTTACCAGTAGAAAATCTCAAAATAGTATGTTCAAAAGAAAATGCATTGCGCACAAAAAGGAAAAACTACCATAGTTTGTGACACACAGGGAATAATCAAATTCTAATCTCGATTCCGTTTACCCTGTACCCACTTTGCTTTCAGAAGAAACACCATTTTCAACAACAAACACGTGTCTTCTAATAAATTAGATATATCCATTTCAAATTTCCAGTAGTTTCAAAGTCAAGAAAGAAAAGAATACTTTACACATTCTCTTAATTGTTTTCCGAAGAACTTTCGTAAATTTTAAGGTTTCAATTAAACAGTCATTCTAACTAGAAACGCATTAGGATTCAGAACCTTATCTACATTACAGCACCTGAGAAAGACTGAAAAAAACATTGGATGCTTACTTTGGAGGTGGATAGCGGCTGTAGAAAAACCCTTTGCTATCATGGGTCCAACTAATACCAGAAAACTTTACCTGCAAAACAATTCGAATAAATAGTCAGTTTCTTTCTCAAGTACCAACCACTAAGACTAAGTCCTTAACATCATTCTCTAGAAACCAAAACGAAGCGAAAAAACTCACCCAAGATAAAGTGTCAGCCTCAACTCTCTTATCCTCCACATGCATAACTTTAATTGTCACCCAATCGCTGCCACTTGTACTAAGCCCGTAGGCCAAGTACTTGGCATCCTTACTTACAGATACTGTACTCAGAGCGACTGTACCATCTTCGCTGAGTGAATTTGGATCAAGCAAAATCTCCGGCTCCCCGTCCAAACTGTCCTAAAATCAGGCGAAGAAAAATAAAATAAGACATAACACCTCCCGGAGATTATATATTTCTCAGTCCACAGAGACCAACCTGTACATAAAGGACGTTTTGGGCTTGAAGACCAGTGTTGTGGAAGTAAAAATACTTATTCCCTCGCTTAAAAGGAGGATCATAACGCGGGTGATCAAAAAGCTTGGTGATTTTCTCACGAAGCTTCTCCCTCGCATCACAAACCTCAAGCACCGATTGCGTCAACTCTACTTGTTTATTTACAAATTCTTTCGTTTCTTCAGAGTCTGGATCTTCAAGCCTGAACGATTAAACCAATTCTCAAATCCAATCCAATCCAATTTTATCTCGTATAATCGCAGAAAATATGAAAATATGAAAAGAAACCTAATGATTTTCCTGAGAAAATCTAGACAGAAGGTCAAACTCAATCCAACAAACACCGCATCCTCCCATTACAGAACAATTTTAAAGAATTTAAATCTTCATAAATACAAACAGAGTGAGTTCAAGTAGCGATAAGCCGAGAAACTCGATTACCATCGATAAGGGTCAGCGATCTTGACGCCATGGTAGTCATCGACGACGGACTCGTCTCTGCGAGCAGTGGGATATGGCAAGGGTTCGTCCAAG
Organism: Trema orientale; assembly: GCA_002914845.1. Taxonomy (NCBI): domain Eukaryota; kingdom Viridiplantae; phylum Streptophyta; class Magnoliopsida; order Rosales; family Cannabaceae; genus Trema; species Trema orientale. Next base: position 1,231,235 of record JXTC01000055.1, on the reverse strand, counting down.
GCAGAGACAGAGCCCATTCTAGGGTTTGAGAAAGAGGATTGGGATTGGGAAAGAGAGAAAGAAAGGGACGATTTGAATGAAATGAAGGGCGGTTTGGGTTTGGTGAATGAGACTTGTGAGTAATTATAATAATGCGAAGAAGGAAGGGAGCGCTGCTTTAATACGCGAACACTAAGCCCAATTAGATTTGTGAAAGGGGGTTTTGGTTTTATGATGGCGCGGGCGTGGCGAGAATATGAGAACATGCTCTCGCCCACTGGTGTGACGGTCCAGCTCATGGCTTATAGACGGTGTCAGTGATATAAGGGGAAATAGTGGATTAGTGTGGCCATTCTGTGTCTACTATGTCGCCATGGTCTTGGTCCTCTCTTTTTCTCTTTTTCTTTTTTTTTTTTTTTACAATTTCTTTTTTGGCCTTGAGACTAAACAAGGTCTTGGTCTTTGAAAACTGCCTTTCAGTTCCTATCAAACATTGGAGACTTGACTTTTAAAAGAAAAAATATTATACGTAATTGCCTTTGGATGGGGCCTAAGGGTGTGGCAAACGACTAAGCTTGAACGAAAGATCGAAATCAAATAAATCGAATAAGTTCACCCAATTCATAACGAATATTGCGAAAAAATATTCTGAACAATGGTCTTTCAACATGATAAATTCCAAAACTTTTGGCTTATTCAATATAATGCTTTTACATTTAAAACTTCTACAAATACATATCTTATATGTACAAACACAAAAGACCCTCATTTCCCTTTCACTCTTTACCAAATTAGTGTTTTGAAATGTGAAGGGAACACATAGAACACTCTGAACAAGTCTATCGTTGACACTTCCTCTCAACATCACTGAAACCACAACGTGCTAGAGTTTCAATACTCGCCATCTTCTTCTTCTTCTTCTTCTTCACATTCTGATGGTAATTATTGGATATTGCAACTTTCGATCACACCTAAAAACTTCGGATGAGGTTAAGGTTAGGTGTGAACAAAATCCCTAAAAACCCGATCCAATTGCCGATCGACTTGCCCAATTGGAAGAAAAAAAATCCGACTAATTCAGTTAGACTACTTCGGTTCAATTTTGGTCAAATATTTTTGGGATCCGGTTTAACCCAATCCGAACATATTATTAAAAAAAAAAAAAAACATTTAGAAGAAATAAGTTTTCCCTTTTACATTTGGGTCATTTTATAGTCTAAAATAAAGTCAAGAAATTATATTTAGTAGTTAGATTTAAAATAACCCCCAAAAAATTAAAAATATTTTCTTCTCTTTTTCAAATTGTGTTTTTCCCCAAAATCTTAATAAACTAATGTCTTAATATACGAATCTTATTTGGTTTGATTTTAGTATCCATTTCCCCAAATGTCGAACCTAACAAGCCAAAAACCCAAACGACATGCACCCCTAGTCGAGGTGATCCTCCTTATAGGAGCTTGGGAATTTAAGAATTATGTAGAAGTTGTTATTTTATCATTCTATTGTATTTCCTTCATGTTCTCAATTATTAAATGAAGGATTTAGGTATACAAATTGAGTGATTTCCTTCATGTTCTCAATTATTAAATGAAGAATTTAGGTATACAAATTGAGTGATTTGTATTGATTATTTTAAGTTATTTTAAATAAATTTTAAGTGTTTGTCAATGAAAATAAAATATTCTGAATTTGAATTTCTTATTCAATGAAATTTTCTTTTGTTTAATTCGTACGTATATACATATGTAAATATATATATGAATATGTAATTTTGCACAAATTAAAATATAATATTTATATTTTTGGTCAATTTGTACATAGCTTAATTTTTTTTTGGGTCTTCTATTTTTTTTCTGTTAATCTTAATTATTTAATATTTTATTTTATTTTGTTTTGTTTTTTTAATGAAAATTATTATTTTAACTTGTTTGCACGTTTCTCCTTTTAAAGAAGCGTACTGGGTAGACAGATTAATGTCATTTCTCTCCCTGTTCTTTCATGGTTGGCAGAAGAAATCACTCCCGATAACCTAACTTTAGCCATATGATTACAACCCCATTATGAAGCTAAATCTAATTTACACATCAAATCCACGCGCGTGTGGTACCTCACATGCGAATCTAAGGAAGTGAAAACTCCGGCCACGTAGTCCAACGGCTACGTGTCATATTAACAAATGGAGCGTGCCGAGACACGCTCCTTGTAGACCTTTGGGCTATGGTTCAACTAACGTAGAAAGCCCAATTATCTCCTTTTGTGGGACCCAGCGTGGCGCAAAGCAACGGCAATTGGAGTCAGGAAAACAGCCCAATGGGTCGCTTTTATGTGCTTTTCCTCACTCACACTCACTCTCTGTTTAGTCTAGTCTTCTCAGTCATGACCCAAGTCTTTCCAGTACGGTACCGTAGGTTCCATCACCGGAGAGAGAGAGCAGAGAATCAACGGCCGTGATCCATGAATGACGTCAGCATCTCCCTGAAAAGCTTGTCATCGGAATCAATGGGGGGTTACTCGTCCGACGACGAGTTCGACCAATTAAGCGAGAGGTTCGAGAGCTACAGTCTGAGCGCTGACGTGAGTGAGTCCGAGAGCTCTGGTAGCTTCTCACGTCCCCGGTACGATCATGAAGCTGGCACTTCCAATTCTCAGGCTTCTTTACCTCCTCCAGGACCGACATTCCCGGAGTCTCCCGTTCTTCCGGCGCCGATGAACGTGAATGTTCCGATCACCGGCGGTAGGCGTGTTGTCAGCCCGGCGACCAAGTCGGAGACTGATGTTTCCGGTGAGTAATATGTGTATACCTATATATAGTTTCATATACATACTGTGCTATTCTTATTCTTTTCTATGTTATGTTCGGTTAAATATAACAGTCTGCGGAAAAAGTTGGGATAATCCAACGGCCTTGATTTTATAGTCTTTTTGGATTTGCTTCTAAATCAAACTGTAACGGTTGTACATTATGTCTCACGATCCTAGTCGGTGTATAAAAGATGTAGATACTCATATTGATAAAATTGTTAGAAATTGTGATTAATAACTTAGAAATACATTTTAGTAAAGTGGGCTATAAGTATAACCTATAATTATATTCTCAATGTTGACAGCTTGATGGATCTTGTTCATAAGTTCTGCTTAATCACGACAATGTAACGAATTTAAAGTAAAAAAAAAAAGAAATCAATAATTAGGAATAATGTTGTAATGATTAGCATATAATTACTCTGTTCCCTCTGATTTGGCTAGTAGTAATTTTGTACTCGGATGAATACGATCGCAGAAGTAGAACTGATGAAGGAGCGGTTTGCTAAGCTTCTCTTAGGAGAAGATATGTCAGGTGGAGGCAAAGGAGTTTGTACCGCTCTTGCTGTCTCAAATGCCATCACCAATCTATCTGGTCTGTAATTTTTTCTGTTTCCATTTTTTTTTAACCCCAATGCTCCTGTTGAGTAGAAGCTAAGATGAAAAAGATGTATATACACATAATATTCAAAATTCTAATACCGCTTTTTTCTTTTTTGGTTTGTCATTTATGCCCATGAGAAGATTAGAGCTAATATAACACAATACGAGTGAGTTGTTGTTGGCTGTTTGACGTTTTTTACTATAAACAAGAGTGAGAGCATAGGAGTAGTTGTTTTATGCGTACATTTTCTTGTTACCATTTATTTTGGCAGCCGCTATATTCGGGGAATTGTGGAAGTTGGAGCCATTGGCGCCTCAGAAGAAGTCAATATGGCGCCGAGAAATGGACTGGCTATTGTGTGTGAGTGACTCCATTGTTGAGCTTACACCATCGTTACAAGAATTTCCCAGTGGTGGAACATTTGAGGTTATGGTCACTCGGCCGCGCTCTGATCTTTATGTCAACCTCCCAGCGCTCAAGAAACTCGACGCCATGCTGCTTAGCATCCTTGACGGGTTCCATGATTCTGAATTTTACTATGTCGACCGCGGGATCATTGTCACTGATGACGCTGAAAAAGTTCTTGTGTCTTCTTCATCATCCTCCTCATCATCGGGAAGGCCTTCAATTAGGCAAGAAGAGAAGTGGTGGCTCCCATTTCCTAAGGTCCGCGCAAATGGTTTGTCTGAAGATGCAAGGAAGAGACTGCCACAGTGTAGGGAATGCACCAATCAGATCCTTAAGGCTGCCATGGCAATCAATGCCAATGTTCTAGCTGAAATGGAAGTCCCTAATGTCTACTTACACAGCTTACCAAAGGTATGCATGTGGAAAGTTTTGTGTCATTAGTTTCATTGGAGGGTCCTGTTCTGTTTCATGTGTCTTCTTCAGTTATGATTGGGAACCATGTTATTATTAATATCTGACCATGGCTTGCAATTTGTTTCATTTTTTGTGTTGTTGTTCATTTTAAATCCCTTATTTCAGAGTGGCAAAGCTTGTTTAGGCGAGATCATATACCGTTACATGACAGCCGATAAGTTCTCCCCAGAATGTCTTCTTGATTACTTAGACCTGTCATCAGAGTACACCACCCTTGAAATAGCAAACAGGATTGAGGCTGCCGTACACATTTGGAAGAAGAAATATCTGAAACGGCGTCTAGTTCTCGCAAAGTCCGGTAAGACATCATGGGGTGGAAAGGTCAAAGGTTTTTCCGGTGACGTAGAAAGAAGTAAGCTTCTTGCATATCGGGCTGAGACCCTTTTACAGAATTTAAAGATGCGGTTCCCTGGCCTCCCTCAAACTACCTTAGACATGACCAAGATTCAGTATAACAAGGTTTATATATATATATATATATATATATATCTAAAAATTGATCATAAATATATTATTTTAGTAAACATGTTGAGAAATTCATGTGATGGCTCCATTTAATTTTCTGATATAGGATGTGGGTCACTCAATCCTTGAAAGCTATTCAAGGGTGTTGGAAAGCTTAGCCTTCAACATAATGGCAAGGATTGATGATCTTCTATACGTAGATGACGCCACTAAACGACGTGCATCAATAGATTCAATGTGTTTGTATGACCCCGGAAGGTTTGGTACTGGTGCTACTCTTCCTAGACAGAAGCAGATATCAGCCAGCCCTTTCTCATTTCAACAAGCCTCTTGTGCGTCTCCCATTAAACCACTAGCATTCCAACATCGTAATCAGATGGGTGGAAGCCCTGGTAAAAGGACGCATCTTTCTATAGAGAAGAGTAACCCAACTAGTGATGCAGACGATGAGAAGTTAGAAAAGCCTTCTGCTCACCTGAAAATGAAATAAGGCCCGGAATTAGCCAACTTTACTTTTCTGTCATTAGCTGTAAAATGTTCAATTATCCTAATTTGTAAGGACGTTAATTTGAATACTGTAACCTGTAAAAGATTTCGTTTACCTCTTTATTTGAGACCAAAAATTGTTTGCCTGCCTAAACTGTTTCTATACACTATAGCAGATTAGCAGTAGCATCAGGCTGGCTGGTTGGGATTTGGGCGCCAGTATTGTGTATTTGGTAACTAGATTACTGGGTCATGGGCCTTGACTTCGAACATCAACCAACCTATCTTTTGGGTTTTGGTTATATAAAATGCCCATTTTGAGCATTTGTATAATTTGGGCTTACGGTGGACCCATGGACTCATAACATTAGCCCATCTTTATTCGGCAGGAACACTATGGCATACTGCTTAGGTATTATTGCATTGATAATTGCAGACTACTATTTGAGAAAATTATACGTTACATGTTTAGGAGAGTTGCAAAACGGGAATCTTTAATATGTAGAGACCAAGAGTACAATAACAAATTAGATCCGAGATTTGACAGAATTTTTTCCTCTTCGTACTGGAGAATTCAACATTGACATGATGAAATGTTATCAAGAAGAGTCTAAATCCTCCATTTATAGGGCGACCGGGCATGCATTCAATGTAAGCCCTCTACTCATATTGTCCCTTATTTTCCCGTTTGGTGCGCGGAAATTAAGTATCAATTTCAAACAATAAGGATGATGGCGTGTAAGTGATGTTACATCATTAATTATCTACTTGGGCGGCCATACTAACAACTAAAGATATCATTACAAAAAATTACTCCATCAATTAGTAATCTTCAAGTTCTTCTTTTCCACCGTAAAAACTTCAACAATTCTGATTTACTTCATTAACAAGATAATTTCACTTGCAACTACTGTTGCTTAACGTTGCCCTTATCCGAAATTGACGAAGATGCTTAGAAATTGACGAAGATGCTTAGTTCATGTTCAGCTCTTTGAACGTTTTGGGTCCAAAAATGAAGTTGGATTTATCTCCCAACATTAACGTAACTATGATTTACCGTTACAATTCATACCAACGAATCATATAGCGTCAAAATTAGGCACCTCGTTTATCGGGCCAGCCTTGCTTTATTATTTATTTACTTTTCTTCCCAATATCGCACTCTTAAGCTATGAAGCAAAAACTATTTGAGGGTGGAGCGTTAGTACCATGCCCGACAATAGTGAGAAAAATCTATAATGAACCAAAAAGTACATCCAAACAAAGATTGTTTAATTACATTTGACCAAAATGAAGACGTATTCGACTCAAGTTAGTAATAGCTTTGGTAAGTCAAAAAGTGCCGAGAGGCTGCATAATTAAACCTACGACCTGCGAGAAGTTCCAGTTACTAAAGGCGCTCCTGCTGTGGCTGACTCTAGGCTCTAGTACCGAATGGAACAGCTACCCGCTCCAGAGCGCCTTCAAATCAAAATAAGAGTTAAAATAGAGCCTTATCCTTTATTAAGATTTTTTTTTTTTTTTTGAAAAATAGAGCTTAACTAATGACCACCACTCACTACAAATTAAAAAAAAATGACACATACACTACCAAAATTTGAACTCCTGACCCCCCAAACACACACACAACCCTCAAATCTTGGACCAACTGAGCTAACCCCAGTTAGCCACTAAGATTAAATTGTTTTACACCGCAAAACACTTGCGCATATTAATTTTTTTTTCTAAGAAACATATATATATATATATATAATGTGACGCCTTACCAGATAAGGAAAATTTTTTTCGCTGAAATTGTGTAGAGATTGGGAAATGAAAAGGAAGACAAACTGAAAAAGGAAAATGCAATCAAGGGCTTCATGTTCGTAGAATTTCCTTTTCACCATGGAAATCGATGACCACGCGCCACAAAAGCGTGTCCGTTACATGTAAATATAATGTACAATATTGGCATTAATTTATTGGTAGTGTCAGTAATCAATCATGAGCCTACGTATGTATATGTATGGGATAATGAAGACGGTAGAGGAACGTATTCTAAATTCTTCACTCTTCAGTGATAGTAGAGCTGAGGCTGAGCTGCCATGCCATTGCCCTATAAAATTAAATTAGAGAGAAGCACATGAAGCAAATGATGCTTAGAGGTTTAATTAAAAAGCAAATCAGTAACTGACAAAATGAACACAAAAATGGCAGGCAGTCAGGCATGCATGAAGCCATGAATACTGATCATATCTCTTCGTATTTTTTAATTCAATAATAGTATGAAAAAAAAAATCAGCATGATCAATCATTCTACATCACAATTCACAGCACAAAAGGGGATTTTTTTTCCTTTTTTTTTTTTTTTGGTTTTCTTCGGAAGCAAATTAATTAAGTTTAAATTTAGGGAGCTTAATGGAGCTAGCAAGCCAGGCAGCCATCATTTTGGTCTTTAGATAGGCTCTGACAAAATTAACACTAGGTTTCTTGTCAACCTAGTCCACCTGTCCCCTTTTCTTCTTCATCCATGGCTTCACTACTTTTTTTCTTTCTCTTATCTTTTCCATGACCTAGATGTGAAAAATATCATCATATATACGAGACTCTTGGAGTTAACTGAAACCCTAAAGCAGATCGAAACTTAATAATAACAAAAAGAAACACTAATGTAATTTTTGTTTTTAATGAGGTAATAGGATGAGAAATAACACAAAACATAGAGAGGGGAGAAAAAGAGTAAGGGTTCCCAAGTAGAAGAGCGTTAAGATCTGCCATGCTGATACCAAACAGTTAAGAAGAAAGTACATGTTCGTGATGTTGCTTATAGATCACTCCTTGCGGGGATTAAATGGCAGAAAAATGTAGCCTGCAAAACATATATATAGATGGAAAAAGATGATAAACTTCAAACTGTATACTTACATATTATAGCATGGTCTGCTAATAATCGATCATAAAGCATAAAATTATAACTGACCCGGATCGGTCATTTTATGATATTTCATCAAAGACCAACATAAAAGAAAAAAACAAAACGCATCATAAAGAGAAAAAGTGATAAGCGTTATTACCTAATTTATTATAAGGAAAAGATGAGAAGGAAGGAGCACAGCCTCAAAATGGGAAGATATCACGAGGGTTTTACAAAGAGAAACCAACAGAACTCAGTTGGCAGTATGCCCACCTCCATAGGGGATGCAATACTACTTTTTTTTTTTTTTTGGGTAACAAAATTAATCAAGGAGGTGGACAGAATGCCAATAAACTCTGTGAGAAACACTTTGTTAAACCCACATGAATTACCAAAACGTTTATCATGTGATTATTAGCCACCGCTGCTGAAAACCATCCAAAACTCATAAACACATGAGATATAGGGGAGAATTAGAGAGAAGAGGGCAGATGGGTTCTATTTAAGAGGTGATATGTATGGAGTAAATGAGAGAGAGAGAGAGAGAGAGAGAGAGGTTGAGCTGGGTGTAATTAATTATTTGATAGGGGAAGTGTCTTGGAGAGGTGGTTTCAGTCGCAGAATCAAAAAGACCGATAGGAAAAGGAAAAATAATAATAATAAAAATCAGATTGGATAGTTCATTCTCATAGGGAGCATATTTGGAAGGATCAAAGAAAGGATCATCATAGTTATTCTGCCCCCTGTTCTCCTCGTTTTTGATGAAACCCCCTTCCCTCCTCCATCACTCTTTTCTTTCCTTCCTCTCCTTCGATCCCCTTTTCACACCCCTTTTCCCTAGTTTCTGATGCCTCTCTCTCTCCCTCTCTCTCTCTATTCATATATGTATATATGTATATAACTTGAGATAAAGGCCTAGCTAACTAAGGAATTAAGTGTTGCTTACTGGGCCAAAAATGACAAAACTTGAGAGAGAAAATCAGTTTCAGAATTTTAAAGCGGCTTTTATGGTTTTTCCTTTTTTAAAGGGAAGTCTTAAGCTTATATTATATATATGTCAAGGGGGCATAGTTTTGTGACAAGTAATTGACTATGAGGGAAATCTGGACCGCCTGATGGATGAGTGATATATGATATGATCAGAGAACGTAAAGCCACAGATGGATGATGATAATCTTGTTTGATTTAGTAAGAACCGTTTGATTAGTGGGCTTTTTGGGACTGTTAAGTCTAGTAGAAAACATGATATATTTACGTTCACCGTCATGTGATGAAATACAGTTGAAGAAGAGCGACAACATCAATGGAATAAACACCTTAATTAACGTACGTTATTATTTCTTTATCTCTATCCTGATTGGGCCACGGGGAGTACACTTCAAATTAATAATGGCTGCTAATGTAAATTGCCTGTCGTTACTGCTGCTACTTATTTGAGATGCATGCTTATCTCTTATTTATAATTCATTTCGAATTTTAGACCGACTCAATAAATTCTTGTTTTGACCCTTAACCCATATTAACATAAATTCTTGTTTTGGGAATCAGTTTTCATATTTAAAAAGAAAAAGAAAAAGAGACATGTTGTAATATTCTTTTAAGATCGATCGGTTTTTGTGATTTGGTGCTTTTAGGGAAATAACGAAAAAATAAATTTTGGATACTAACTAAAATATTTTTTTTTAAAAAAAATTACAAGACTAAAACATATTGAATTTGAAAGTCATGTAAATACAAAAAATTAACTGAGGAAATAAACTAATGTAAATTCGGAACTAAAATGGTAGAGGAATATCCTTGAGTCAACCTTTATCGTACGTACGTGATTTTCCATCTCATTTTCCTTTCTCCTTCAAAGCTACAAATGGACCTAAAACCATAGTGCTTTATTTTTCTTTAAAAAGAATAAATTGGCTGATCGTGAAATTTACTATTACTATGATGGAGGAACTTAATGAACCACCCACCAAAACCGTCTTCAATCAGAGAACATATTAGTGCTCTTCTTGCAAATCAAGCATATTTCAACAACAATTTTAATGGGCAAGTTTACGGATAGAGGAGCCAACATCCCATTTAATGGGTCCTACACACTTAACCACCAGTGCGGAATCCTAGGTAACTATGAGACAAACAGAAATCAACATCTAAACAAATGAATTCCATCTTTTTGACCTATAAGATACACTATATAACAATGTGACATAAAAATGTTAAGCTTGGGTCAATCGATCCAATTAAATATATAGATATGTATAAAATTAATTAGTATTTATTGCGTAGCTATAGCCCTCTTTCCCATTATATATTAATCTTAATTTGTTTGAACTTCTCTTCGTGAAATTGAATTCCCTCCCGTAGTAAATTAATCCTGGCCTTTCCTTTGATACAGTATACAAATATACAGTCCCACCAAGAGAGCAATCAATTCAGAAATCCTCCCTTTTGTCGATTGATACGTCGCACTCATCACGCCCACAACCTCACGCTCCTCAAAATTTTAAAAATAAAAATAAATAACAGCTTCTTCCCCATGGTGAGATTTTTATAAGAAACAAAACGAACATCCACAAAGACTTTTCTTTCTTTGATTTCTTTTTATGCGTGCATTAATTACCCCAACCCCTTCGTATGCTCCTATATTTATTGTCCCAAATCTACCTCCAACCACACCCAATAAATGTTACCATTTCAAAGTTCAAAAACGACACATTACCACACAGAAGAAATCAGGATATCCCACGTAGAATTTGAAGACTGAAATTGACTTTTGTTCCGAACTAACATGTCCAAGTCTATTAATCTGAGAGGTACAGACCAGTTGTCTTGCTAAGCTACTGTCAGAGTCATGATTGAATCATTGGGACAATGAAAATTTAATGGCAGTTGTTTGGCCAAGTGACTATAATTATATGTATAATTTAATGGAAAAAAGAAGTAATACTAATTTATTGAGCAATGCTATGGGCACCAATGGTGTCCAGCACCACAGTGACATGTCTGTTTGTCACTAGATGATTTAATTAATAAACTAGGTCCTACATGGGTCCCACTTAAATTATAATTATGATTAACCAGTGACAAACTGACACATTACTGTGGTGCTGGGCACCACTGGTGCCCTATAGCATTATTCTAATTTATTACATCCACCAGGGAGAGAGGATCAAGCAAAACAGCAAGGAATTACTTTAGTCCTTCTTGGTCAACTAACACGTGTCCTGAAATTAAAGTTAAAGTGACATAATATGAGACTCAAATTTTATTTTACCACATAAGGTCAAATATTAATTAAAAAAAACATACAGAATAATATTATACATGTAAGGTAGAATTAACAATACAACACCCACTTTTAAAATTTTCTTTTTCTCTTTTAGATTTTCATGTATCATTATAAATGGATTATATTAAAATATGCTTTACTAAAGCACATGAAAATTTTTTGTTATGGTCCTCGTAGAAAATTAGATAATATTGCTAGAACTCTTCAACGATGTTTTATAATTATGTTGTATTTTATATTTGTTAGTTTGTGGTACTGAATGAGCTTTTTCAACGTTCATATTTACGCGAATGATTGTACTAGTGCAATGCTGGTCTATCTAACTGCATAAAATGCAAAATTTTTCCTTTTAAGGTTTTGAGTGAAATTAATATTATAATAAAACATTGTGTTAATATGGCACAAGCGTATATGGTAAAAGCGTGCTCCTAATATTATCCTAACTAGTGCTGCAAATAATTACACTACAATCATATCAAACAGCGTTTAATAAAAATACGCAAAGGAATGCCTTTACTTGAGATACGTACGTGCGACTTTTTAAAGCACAAACATCACTAAGATTGTCGTAAATTTGACCTCATCATGTAATTCTAATGCTAATAAATCTACGCAAAGGAAAGAATCTAATTAAAATTTATAGTCTAGTATGCAAATTAAAGTTACCTTTGACATGAGAAGCAGAAGTAGCTTTAAAGAAGTCTAAAATCTAAATCTAAGTATTGAAAAAAAGTTCATGCGCTTTGTTCCCTGCTCTCTATGCAACCCTAAGTGTCAACTTTTATCCTTGCTTCTTCTTTTTCGTTTTCTTTTCGGAAAAGCTTTTCAGGATTTGGTGCTATGGTGGGGACAAATTTATTGTTTTAAATTATAGTGCTTGACCTAGCTAGGCAAATAAATTTAAAGGGTCAAACATTATATATAAGTTATTAAGAGGGAATGAAAAATGCTCAAATTTTGTTAATTATTGATCTCATGAAAACATGAGACATGATGATCGTTCTATCTTGAGAAAGAAGACATTCGTTATAGTAAAAAGTATTGTACATATCTAATTAGGTCAATACAGGGTTCAAATATAGGGTTTTGGTTGACTAGTCACTGATTTTCAAAAGTAAAGCAATAAACAGAGGTAAAGCCTAGAAGAGCATCAACTAAATATTGCAAAGCTCGATGCATGGAATCCACCCTTTTTCATTATTGTGAGCTATTGGTATTGGGGTTCAAGTGGGTCTGCTTTCACGTAAGGCTTCAAAGTTTACTTAATAATATTATTGCGTTTTTAACTTTTTTGATAAAGGAGCGCCAATCATGCTTTTTTTTTTTTTTTGCCTTGGTGTAGCTCAGACGACAGAACAACCCCTTTCATTAAATCTTAATACAACTAGTATAAATATATAACACATATATATGTATCATTATTTAATAGGGCGCGTCTATTATAGGGCTGCCCTAATATGCTCCTATGTAAGGCTCCTTATTTTTAAGCGTCGGATCAAGATCAGATGGCTAACATCAACAGATTTATGTAGACTTTGCCACACCTAATCCTAACTCATTAATCAAAGATTG